>OENT01001089.1:22641-41629 GCA_900239685.1 Rotaria macrura | reverse complement strand
GGAAAAAAAATTCGGCGAAAACGGAAGTTACCGAATAATATGACCAAACCAGCCCAGGTTGAAAGAATTGTAAAAAACGCGATTGATCGCTAAAAATGGAACTCCGATCAGGAATCACTCACGCTTATTAGAAAAATACAAAAATGCAGGCATTGGTGAGGAATTATAAAAGTCCCACATCGATTAAGTCTTCTACATGACATAAAATCAGTACTGAAAAATTCGAACAATTCGATGATGCTTAGAATATTAATTTTGATTTTATTCTTTCTTTTTTACAGTAACTATTTAATCGTTGTTGAAAAGAGAGGAATTCATCTCATTGAAGACTCAGTTCGAACAAGAGAATTCCAAAGAAATGGAATCTTAATTTCATAGTTACGCCTTGAACATCTCAAAGGAAGCAATATCTCTGCATGTACGCCAGCATAGGCATGAATCAATCATCAGAAGCCTTGTCATATTTGAAGCTACGGAATCGGAAATTCCATTTTTTCATAGAGACTGTGGAAAAGAGATCGCCTCGCATAAAATCATTTTCATACTGTTATGCACAATGTTTCATGAGGAAAGTGGACCATGTGAAACTGACGTGGGTGTAGTTTTATAAGTCTTCTGTTTTCTACCTCTAATTCCTACATAGAGCAGTAAAACAAATCCATAACTAGTGGTCGGAATTCATAAGATACCAATTTCCAAAAAAAATTCTCAGAAACCGGAAATATTTCCATATCGGCGGCCAACCTGAACTCACGAAAGGATCATTTGACCATCACACTTTCGGAAACATGATACCTTGTGCACTATAAAATATCAGTTGATAAAATAATGTCTCAGCACATAAAAGAGATTATAAAAAGCATTTCAAAATATTAAAATAATAGATTTTTCGAAGTCATATCACAGCAAGAAAAAAAAATTTTAATGTGAATTGATACTTGTTTAAAATATTGCGAAAAAATACTTTGACGTTGCGTTAGATAAGATACTTAAAAGAGTAACATATTAGTGTAAAATTCAAAACAATGACTTTATGAAACTTTAAGTACTCATGTAGATTTTATGTGCGATGTAATTTTCGCAGTGTGCAAGCAGTTAAAACACCTGTCAATAGAAGTCCTCTGATCGTCTATTATGAGGGGGAGAGGGTTAAAATTCTGTTTTAGAATAGATGTGATTGCTGACTAAGAGTACAGTTACATGAATAATATGAATTAGAACTTGATAAAATAAGTGGGAGTGATCTATTTCATGCATGTAAAAGGTCAAAATATGCGAGCCCGCAGGGATCGTGAAAACATTGTATTCCTCAACATGAGGTGGAATGCGATTACTGGTCACTTAATACTATCTCATAGTGAACATTTGTAGTAAAAATGCCATTTCCAAAAGTAATCACTGTATTTGATCTAACATTTTACCTTTAAATTTTGATTGATGTAAAAGAAGTACCCAGAAGATTTTGTTCCAAAATTGCTTTTCTCTTTGTGCATTGAGTTCTACGTTTTCTGCACTCCACCATACCTTGGTTATAAATAAGTCGAATGTGGGAGTTGATAACTGAAATTCAATTTCCACCGAGTAACATACCTTATCATTTTATCCATCGCATTGATGCTCAGGAAAATAATCTTATTTATTGGATTCTACAAAAATTATTAATTTAATTCGACTTCTAATTTATCGAGGAAACGAATGCTAATAGCAATATCCAACGGAACGAGAAGTAATCATAAAATGAAACATTTGACAATAATTGAAAAATTTTCAAGACAAGATTTTAAAAGTAATCGCTATACACATAAACGAAACTCATTGTTTCTGCCGTTGATAATGGCACAAGACTACTATCGATTGGACCGATTGATATGATACAATATTTTCGAGCAAATAGATATCAGTGATGCAACTCATAATGAGTAATGCAGCAATAAACTCAATCATTCGGTGTTATGGATGCACTAATGCCGTTGAATACGCTATCCAAAATAATCCTAATAACACAAGCAGTTAAACAGTACAAATCACTATAAATCAACTGATCACAGGGACGTATAGATAATCGAAATAGTATTCGCTCATATAATTTTCTCACCTTGAACAAAAAGTTCATCATGCACACTAATGCGAATAAAGTTGAGAAAACTGGAATCAACTTGGGTGGAACATGTTAACGCACTGATTTAAAAAGTCCACATGATATCTAATAGATTTTAACGAAGAAAAAGTTCTCTATGCTTGTATACTTCCAATAGAAATATTTCAGAACTGCAAAAAAACCTTAAGCTCACGGTTTGATAAATCTGTACGATGGTATTGTTAAACACGAGCAATAGGACAGATTATATTTTATGTAATTGTATTATGTTGAAATCTAATGACAGTAGAGTTGTTCAGGTAAATCTCCTAAAGATGATGATTCTAGCAGTAGGGGCAAAACTGGATGATCGATAGTAATACTGTTGACTGTTTTAAAAAATAGAAATAGAAAAGAAATTCGAGATAGGTGATCGTTAAGAATCCATGCGGTAAAACTGAAGATAGAGAAAGCAAAGTGTATCGTAATTTCCAAAGATTCCTTATTTCTTAAAATAAATTAGCGCCATTGGAAAGAAGCATTTGAAAGAGTAGCTGCAACGACCTATTAATTAATTGAACCATAATCGCCAATATTCTCATTACATTAGCATGTTCTTTTAATGGCATGATAATTGTTGAAATTGAACAAGAAAATTGAATGCTATATGGCAAATGGTCTGATCGGATCAAGAAAACCTATCGTGACAGTAAATTTCTCTAGAAATTCTGGGATATTTGAAATATGATACGTAGGTCAAGAGTTCTGATCAATGAATGTTGTCGGATCTGACACGATACTATGTCGGAAATGGTCCGTTCTCTGCTCGATCCGATCGGATTCGGTCGAAATGAGCCCTAAATCCGGTGATCTGGAATCCGACTAACATTTGATTGGGAAAGGATCTCGTCAGACCCGATCAGTTCTGACAAATAGATTCAATGAGAATCATATCGCATCATGCAATAAAAATAAAGGAAACCAATCGGATCAGATCGGATCTTGAACAGGATTCTAAATTTCTGCACGTCCTATCAACCAGCGTTTTCACATATTTATGTATGGAATGATTCGAGGAAGGAAGTCAGAGCTAAACATTCTTGTGTCGATTTCTGATGACAGAGACAGTATAAGATTAGTTAGGTCTCATACTTATTTGCACATCAAGAATCGTATCTGTAATATATTTGGTTAGTGCCTTTATACCCTGATCGAGAGAGAAGAAATATGTTATTACAGGTAAGGAAAATGAATACATCACAAGAGCATAAAAACATAACTAGTGCAAAACAATATTTCAAGGGTACAGCAACATAACAAGAAGTATTACCTTGAGTCGTTACAACTCTAACTCTACTTCCATTGTTCCTTAATAAAGAACCAACTGTAAAAGGAGGCCAAATATCGTTCTAGAATCGAATTTTCCACGTGTAATCAGTCACATCAGTGATATAGATCAAAACCACCATCGAATCGTGATTTCTTTGTCATCATGTGCTGGTTCCTCAACAACCCAGACAAAATATAACAAAATAATTAATAAAAATGAATCAAACTAACCGTTGTCCATCATTTTGATTTAACCTAAAACAGAATAATAGATAATAATTGATTTAAATTAATCAAACTTATCGTTCTTAGATATGTTGATTGAACCTGAATAGAAATAGGCCTGTCACAGCTCATAGTTCTTAGAGCTGATACTTCTTTTGAGAACTGAGTTCCAAAGTAGGTCTATTCTTTAAAATAGAGCTATGTACGATACCGAATGTCTAAGAAAAAAACTGGTGACCAATTCGAGTTCTTCTCACATGAACTGGTGGACAGTTCCTGAACTTTTCAGAAAAACTGACTACTGATTGAGAACTGTCACAGGGCTAAACAGGAGTAAGAAACATTGATAATTTCAATGAAGGAAACTTATCTTTCTTGAAGATATTGAATTGGTCTAAATTTTGTTAAATTCACTCTAACATAAGACAAACTTCTATAAAGGCTCCATTGGTTCAGACAGTTCTTTTTATGAAACACAAGAAAATAATTACAATTACATACGATATTTACAAAGTGTTAGGACATACATTCGACAGCTCCTTTAGAAAAAATATCCGAGGACTTCGATTCTGAATACGGAGGAAACCAACTAAATTTCGATATCTGAATCCTATCGGATACGATGATTGAAATCGTGTCGGATGTACTCACCGGAATTCATCGGATTAATGTACATCCAATAGAATCCGATGGCCTACTGTGGACCTGGGTGCATATTCATCCAGGAATGTATTCTTTGATTTTTCCCTCTCCGTAGATTGAAATTGCTCCAATGGATGACAACGCTCAACCAAACAACTTTTCATCTTTAAAAGAAAGTATTCCCATCAATGAACACATGAATAAATGTTCTACTTCAACTACAAATAATAGAAGAAACCATCATAACAATACCATTGGTCGGAAAAAACAATACACCACTCGAAAAAAAATGTATAAAATTTGATTTTGATGACAAGTACGACCAATTTTCTTCATTTCTAGAAAGACTTATCTCCGGTCAATACAGAATGTAATAACCAATCCTCTCTTTACATTTCCTATGCTCGCAACGATATCTGTGGTCATCGGAATACTAGTAGTTTGTTTTACTAGTCAAAACCAAGGTATGTTCATCTTATCAACCATTCCTCTTATTTAATAGAACAGAGATTTATTAATAGATTGTTTCTTTTTTACAAGTATTATGAAGTTCTGTAAAAACATTTTCAAGTAGCGACATTTCATGCACATATAATTGAGGCAGATCCCTAAGCACAAAAAACAATATACTGGTTAGAATTGTTCAAGTATACATTATTCAAAGAACCTGGTGTGCGAACCAGCCAAGATGATTACTACTAATGAGGCTAATACTTTTAGAATAAATTAAACCCAATAAGCCTAGAAAATGACTAATTTCATTCCGTTTCCGACAAGCGAGCCGAACTGAATAATACATCTGCCTCAGTTTGTAGTGAACTCATTTGAGGGCTCATAAAACAGAGAAAATCCTCCTCACAAGGATTCATCTAATTGCCACTTGTTTCAGAATGATCAACTTTATCAAATCCAATGGTTCCAAGTCCAAGGAGAGATATTTCTTGAGCTACCGATACTATTAAATTTGGGGGTCATTTTTAAAGTCTAGGAACCATAACAGCAGTTTGATAGGGAACTCTGTATCTTGATATCATCTTTGAGTTTCTCAATTAATGGATAAAAGATAGAGAAAATGATAAATTTAGATATCAGTGATTTTCTAATACGACATGGTGTAAGGGATCATCTCTTTTTCTTGCGATGAACAGGATGTGCGTGTGTATGTATCAGTTCTTATATCTGTTAGTCTCAGCTACACCCACACGAACCCCTCAAATAATCAATTAATTTTTCGAATGAAAATTGTTAATGCAATTCTCTTGTATTGCTCACTGCGTATTCCCTTATACCCATAGAAAAAACTGGTTATATTCTGATTGCTCACATCAGTCATCCATGTAAAGCATTCATGCTTCAATTTTACACCCATTGCAACCAGACATTGCTCACTTTCCACAAATTTGCAAAGAGTACGACATCATCACTATTAAGATATTTGTATTTGTTGACATCTCGTCGAAAAACTTATACAATAGGAAGAAGAATACTGTTTTACTTTTCAATTAAGAATAGATAGCGGCATTTCCTTGTGCCACGTTCGATTTCGTATTCACTCTTTTTTTCAGAAAATATGTGTTACTCGAGAAAATTCTCTAGTTAATGAGAGACAAAGCATGAAGAATAATCTGAATGATAGATTAATTTAGGAGTGATGGAGCTCTATTGAAAAAAAATATCCATACAAGTCTGGTTCCAATAATAGGACAATTATAAATAATTACTATCTGATTTATGAGACTTTGATATAGTGTACTAGGGGGATAGTTAAACTGCAATAACTTATATGTCTCCCTTTCTATTTTCTTATGTTAATTAGACCCAAAGTGCGCACTAAACTTCAAATTAATGATGCCAAATCCAATCGATTATCGATATAGTCCAAGATCTGTCACAATTGGGAATTTCAACAACGACACTATACTGGATATTGCTGTTGCCAATAGTGATGCTGACAAGTTAACAGTATATTTTGGAGATGGCGATGGTACTTTTTCTATCTCTAACACATATGAGACTGGAGCTGACTCTGCTCCACATACGGTCGCTGTCGGTGATTTCAACAACGACCATCGAGATGATATTGCCGTCGCGAACTTCGGAACAAACAGCGTTGGTGTATTTTTTGGAGCCCTAAATGGGGCTTTTATCAGTCAAACACCGATCTCAACTGCATCGTCTCGTCCAATTTGGATTCATGTTTCTGATATAGACAATGACGAAGTACTGGATATTGTCACGGTTAACCATGGTACACACAGTGTCAGTATATTCTATGGTTATGGAAATGGGAGCTTCTCTTATCCAAGAACGTACCCGATGGGCTATGATTCTTTTCCGATGACGGCTGTCAGCGGAGACTTTGATAACGACCAACAAATGGATCTAGCTATCGCCAATTTTGGCACAAGTACTGTCGTTATACTAGTTCAAATTCATGCAAGAATTTTCACAATTCAAAGTACATTTACAACAGGTCTTGATTCTCATCCATACTTCATTGCTGTTGGCCAATTCAATGATGACACCCTAGACGATATCGTCGTTACCAATCACGCAAATAACAAGATAGGTGTATTCATGTGTTGTGGGAATGGAACCTTTCGATTTCAGACAACGTATTCATTGAGCACAGCTTTTCCCTATGCGATTGTCATTGCTGACATAAACGACGACAACAGAATGGATCTAGTGGTCACCAATAACTACACTAGCAATATTTGTGTATATCTCGGATATGGCAATGGCAGTTTTGCAAGCCCAAGAAATTATTCAAGTGGATCTTCTTCTTCCATCTCCATTGCCATTGGCGACTTAAACAAAGACAACCGTTTGGACATTGTCATCATCAACAGTGATACAAACACCATAGGCGTCATGTTAGGTTACCTAGATGTTGTTTCCAGTTCATCAGTGTCATTTTTAACTGAGAATGGTCCATACTCTCTAGCTGTTGGTGATTTTAATAACGACACTAGACTAGATTTTGTCGTGGCGAACTATGGTAATAACACAATAAGTGTCCTTCTCGGCTATGGAAATGGCTTTTTTTCGGATCAAACGACATTTTCAACTGGCGATGGGCCGCATTCTGTAACTGTTGGTGATTTTAATAACGACATTCGACTAGATATCGTCGCTGCTAATTCCTATGAAAACACAATAAGTGTTCTTCTCGGTAATGGAAATGGCTCTTTTGATAATCAAACGACATGTTCAACTGGTACCTGGCCATGCTCTATAGCTATTGGTGATTTTAATAACGACACCCGGCTAGATATTGTCGTTGCTAATTACTATGATAACACAATAAGTGTCCTTCTCGGTTATGGCAACGGATCTTTTGCCAATCAAACGACATTTTCAACTGGCAGTGGGCCAAACTCTGTAGCTGTTGGTGGTTTTAATAATGACACCCGGCTAGATATTGTCGTTACTAATCAGAATGATAACACGATAAGTGTCCTTCTCGGTTATGGAAATGACTCATTTGCCAATCAAACAACATTTTCAACTGGTTCTAGGCCATGGTTTGTAGGTGTTTGTGATTTTAACAACGACACCCGGCTAGATATTGTCGTTGCTAATCAGAATGATAACACAATAAGTATCCTTCTTGGTTGCGGAAATGGCTCTTTTGCCAATCAAACGACATTTTCAACTGGGAGTTACCCATCCTCTGTAGCTGTCGGTGATTTTAATAACGACACCTGGCTAGATATTGTCGTTACTAATCAGAATGATAACACAATAAGTGTCCTTCTCAGTTATGGTAATGGCTCTTTTGCCAATCAAATCACATTTTCAACTGGTAGTTGGCCAAACTCTGTAGCTGTTGGGGATTTTAATAACGACAGCGGACTAGATGTTGTCGTTGCTAATTTGAATGATAACACAATCAGTGTACTACGTTTGTTTGATCCTGGTGCTCTGAAAAATGGAGTTGTATTTAGTCCTGGTGGTGGTGCACTTCTGCGAAGTTTCATACTGTTTGATGTAAATAATGATAACTATCTCGACATTGTAGTGGCAAACTTTGGTACTGATAACATAGGTGTCTTGCTGGGAAACGGAAATGACAGTTTTGGAAAGCAAGTTATGTTATTAACAGGATTCGCTTCTCACCCTTCCGCAATCGCCATTCAAGATTTCAATAAAGATGGTCATGCAGATATCGCTGTAACCAATTATGGTATTAATAGTATTGGCTTGCTTCGAGGAAGTGGAAATGGATCGTTTAAAAGTCTAGGAAGTTATAGTACTGCTTCGGGTTTAGGTCCATCTCTAGTGGTTGGCACTATTTTGAAACCAAACGATCGACCAGGAATTCATCTGTATCGATATTATGTCATCATGCTGAGTAACATATTCAATAGGTCTCGTATGCTTCCATGTTTTAGGATGCTATTTTTAACTGTTTATGTTTTAGGGAACGAGTTACTCCAGAAAGTTCGGTAATTTTATCAACGATGTTCGCAACATTGTAGAATTTCGAGCAGATCGACGATAATTATTTCTTTTATCAAGGAATCTTGTTCTGGAGACAAAGTAAGTCGGATGCAACTACGATTTCTAATATTGGGTAAAACCTAAATCATTTGATCACTTTTTCTATCAGTTAAAACTTGGGAAAATAATGTATGAGATTGAGAATAATGTTGTGAATGTCTTTTCAGGAAGGATGCCTGATTCATTACCATAACTACTAACAGACCACTTTTTCCGGCCAGACTAGACCCGCAGGTAAGTCAGACTGACTTATGTTTCTTATATTTTTTTTGAAGCATAAAGTTTCAATCATTCATTCAATTCGTTCATGATTTTATGCAAGTATACTGCATTCCAATCAACTTAAACAGTTTGTGTACGAGCTACCATGAGCATGTGGCGCCATTTTATTTTTCAAACTGTCTACTGAAAAAATATCTAGCATAAATGTTTTCCTTTATTGCACTCAGGTTGTCATTTTTGCTCATTACACGTCCTAGTGCTAGCAATGAAATTTGAGGACGTAACCAAAGATTATACTCTGTTCTATATGAATGAATAAAAAAAGAAGAATGATTACCTTAAATTGATTTCAAGTATTTAATCTCTCGTGATCTGCATGCTTTTCCTATGAATACCAGATCTAGCTGGTCGGAATGGTAATTGTTTTACTTATTCGAAGATATCATAAAGCATATATGACACCGATCTCACTTTTCAATGTAGAATACCAGTAACATACTGTTTGAAATTAATTGTGGATTGGCAGAACAGATATTTATGTATTATAGTCAGCTATGTATCGTGAGTGAATTATTAATTGATTCATGAAAAAGCATCGGAATACTCACGCCATGTTGGCCGATTCTGTTTATTGCACCTTACATTCTTGTTCTTTTCCCTTCTCAACTTCTTCTAGAAATGAACTGGGCATTCGTCGCACGAGAACCATTGAAAATAACGTTGATATTTCCGATTCTGTGATTGATCGCTGCTAATTCTTTATCGACTTACATTTATATGCCGTTGAATAACTAGTGATGGGATGATTCGATCGACAGAAAAACAGTCACAGTCTCAGTCTCAATGCGTTCACACAAATGTGCGACTAATACAAGCTTGATTTTTATGGCATCACCTGTTCAACATCTACCTTGATGATGTCATCAAGCATTAGCGTATCTTCATGTAATTCATTTTGTGAATAAATAGATGCTATATTATAATAGAATCAGTTAACTCGTTTCGAATTTTACACGCATGTTCGCAATTTACAACTATTCTTTGCAGTAGGTGCTGCTCAAATCTTAAACTCACTGATTGCAATATTATTAGAACGAACAGTAATCTATGTAGGCTCGATAGAAATCAGCATAAGTTAGAGATACGGTGTTATCTTTACATGGCAGAGTTCGAAACGAATGACAAAAGTGCCAATCGGATTCGATTCGATTCAGCTCCTTTTTGAAAAACGCAAATTCTATTCGACTCGATTCGAGTTATTTTTCAAAACATTCATTCAATTCAATTTCTTACGAAGAAAAAATAATTCTATTCGATTCGATTGTGCTCATTTTTAAAAATTTTAAATTAAATTTGATTCGATTCGCCTCAGCCAAATCGAATCGAGTCAAATTCTTCGTCTAGTCGAGTCGTTTTCCCATTCTGCTACATGGTCAGTTACTTTACCAGTTATTCAACTATTGCCAAACAGAAAACGATGTATTCTATGATTTTCTCATGGAAAAGCTTTTCGGAAACTACCGTTTTTTTAATTCCGATTGGCCAAAAATTTCAAAGATTGAGAAATCAGAAGCGATGCTTAGAATATCTGAAACTCTCTCGGTGTATCGCTTTGTTCAGTAAAATGCATTTACATGACATATAATAAAACTTGACAACAAGGATAGTTTTTACTCAAAATCCTTTCTCTAGTGAGGAAAGCCTCTTGGCACAACCTCTTCGGGGCTTGACATATAGAGCTTGCATAATTTCTCCACAATCCTGTCGAACTAATGTAATATATGCACGCAATGAATCTCTGGCAGTTTTTGGTTGAATTTCAAAATAATGTATCGGAAGAAAAGTCGCATCTATTGTTCAACTGTATATTTTGAACAGGGTTGTGTTTATTTTATTCGAGCTCACTCTTTGTTCATATCATTGTTATTCGATTTCTATTTTTGATTATCTGATTTTATTTTCTCATTGAATTTTTCATAATTTGACTACAGGGCTACACTCTAAAACATAGGTATTATACAGAACTTTTAAAGGATCTTCCGCCAGGCACACGGAAAGATCCTTTAGATGTTCAGAAAAAGCACGGGTTCGGCAACAAACTATTTCGCAAAGTGATAAAAAAACGTTTCGTATCAGAGGTTTCGGACTAAACTCAAGCAGACAGATATTTGCAATAACTCATTTACATAATCAATCGCGAACCAAGCCCGTGAGTCATGAACGCTCATTATAATGACGCATGAGATGTGTTCTTTGTGCAAATTTTTTATTTCAAAATGTGAAAATGGGTGAAATTTTCAATTCGGAGTGCCAATATGGGCCGTTCTTGAAGTTCAAGAAGAAAAGCACTTCTTAACACTGAAAACTGAAATTTTCGACAGCTTTCAATCTCTGAAGTGAAAATTTTAGACAAAGGACACATCTCATGCGTCATTATGATGAGTGTTGATAAATCGCGGGCGAAGTTTTCGATCGAATGTTTAAACACGTTATTCTGAATTTTTGTCTACTTGGGCATTATCTCGATCAACGTAGAAAATAGTTCGGAAGATACAGTTGAGTATAAAGTCTTTCCACAATGCACTAAAACGAACTTCTACGTATCTAAAATTCGGCCTCAATACCATTAAAACATTACTCACTAAGTTCACTACTCAATATATACCGATTCGTTGTTTTTCACATTCCAACTAGTTGCCATTTCCAAACACAAGAAGCACGGTTCATTTCTGGTGACCGTTCAATCTAAAACAAGAATAAATGAATTGATCATGAGCGAAAATATTCAGCTTACTTACTATTTAAAATTTTCAAGCCAAACACCAAGTATGATTGAACTGATTTTATTATCAGAGATTAAGCACAACACAATTTAGTTACCATTTCTCTGCTTCCTTACAATAACCCTCATAAATGAACGACTGTGTTTCTCTTATTCCATTTCACAAAATTAATACTATCGTAGATGCTTCACGCACCCATTCATCAAAGATATTAAGAAGTGCCACGCCCATAATCTTCGATTTTATCAACACAATTGTACCGGAGTGGTATAGTCATAAATATCATCAAAGATAGAAAAAAAAGTAATCAGTGCATGTTATTTCTATAATTGTAATAATCATACCTGAAAATGACCATGATGAACGAGAAACAAGATTTATTCATGCTGTTTGATGTTAAAAAATTAATCCTACCTTCGACGTGTGATGATAAATTCAATCTAAGATATAGAAAGTAATTTATTTATAGTTCTTGAATATTACTAAAGAAAATAGTACCAGAGAATCATGATGATGAACTTGAGTTAAGAAAGGAAAAACAGATTATTCATGTTGCTGAATTATATTGCAATTATTGTAGCTCAGAATTATGATGTTCAATTCAATCAAGGATAGAAAAGGAACTTAACTCATGTTCTTCAATTTCATTAAAAATGGTTATATACCTATAATTTCTGATGATGGCTTTCATCTACGAAGGAAATAGAAATTAAGCCATAGTAAATTTCATTCTACCCAGGTCAAAGAAGTACGGTGAGAACCGGCGGGATCCCGTGTTATTCCCACGAATTCCGGGCACCGGAGCGTATGCACGGATACGGTTCCCGTTTCCTATACGAGATTCGTCGTCGGAAAACACCGTTTCCAAGCCCGGACCACATACGGTCCAGATCCGAGCGTTTCCAGACCGGATACCGATAACGGAAAAATCATTTTTCCCATCCGGAGAGAACACGGCTCAGATCTGATCGTTTCCGCTAAGCTCCCGAAAACTCATCTGGCTGTTTCCCAAACAACGCTAAATACTCAGAATTACTAAGCAAAGTCTCCGAATTTCGAAGCCAGCTTTTACTTCTTGTTTAAACAAGCCTAAAACGACACCAGAAGATACCCTGGGAACAAAAGCACTCTAATAAAACATTATACAATTCTCTCTAAGCTCGCTTTTGTCACAAAAATGGGAATTTTCAGTCCGAACACCTAAAAATGAGATTTTTAGACTTTGTCAAACCGAAAACGATATGTGTAAGAACAGCACACATGTTAAATACCAGCGTTTTGAGACTTTCCTGAGTCTTCAATCAAGGTAAGTGACTCTTTCAAAGTCTCTAAATGACCTATCATTTAAAATTTTTATCAAAGAAATTTACAATGCAAATTAATGCACTGAAAACAATAACACTTTGAGTAACACATCTAAAATTTTCACGCGAGCCCATGAAAATATGGTAAACTATCCATGTCATGAAGATTGCCTTTAAATTAAAGGAGTTAGAAAAAAATCCCAAAAAAGAACTTTAAAGGCCTTTTTTTGTAAAATGATGATTTGGGTATCTAGGAATGATATAATTGTTTTTCAAGCGGAGGCCTGATTTCCAAAGCAGAAATAATTTGGTCGGAATACGGTGGATTCCTGCTTTTTTCCGATGCTCTTTTACCGGATTATTGTATTTTCCGGTTGGACCCTGGTGGAACTTGCCATAGTTCCGGTACGTTCCGGGCCGATCCGAGGTATTTCCATGAAATTTCCAGTTTTCGGATGTCGTGAGAATTCCCAGGTTCTGGGTACGGATAATTCCCGCCGGAATACTGCTTCCATGTTCCGGTGGTTTTTCCGACCGTTTCCGGCCGGAAATACACTAGAATCGGCAGGAATAAGCCGGAAAATATCCCGTTTCCTGTGGGTTCCGGCCGGATCTGGGCTCCGGAACGAACGACTTGGGTAGTACCCCATGAGAGAGAGCAAGAGGAGTCAATTAAATCTAAGTTTCAGAAAGGAACTTGATTACAGTTATTTGTTTTCATACTAGCAATTGTAACTCCGACCTATGATGATAAGCTTGGTATGAGATAGAGAAAGTATATTTACTCTAATTATTCTATTTCTTCCTGATAACTTCAGCGGCGATTTCTGATGGTGAGTAGGACCTTACATAGAAAAAAGAATTGTTTTATCGTTGTTAAATTTGATTGTATTAATCGTACCTGAATTATGTTGATGAATTTGATTGATAGGAGAACGAATTTTATTCACATGGTTGAGTTTTCTTACAAGATCACGCCTGACAATGGCGATAATGAACTTGATTCAAAATAGAGAAGGGAAGTACCTTCATGTTCTTGCAATAATTTTATCTGAAAATCATGATAATAAATTTGCCTAAAGACAGAAAAGCTAGATTTATTCATGTACCTTGATTTCTTAACAACAAGCATACCTGTAACGTTACATGATAAATTCGATTTAAGATAGAGAAAGTCATTTATTCTGGATTCTTTGATATTTTCCCCACAATAATACTGGAGAGTTAATATGATATATTTCATCTAAGATAGTACACGAAATAGATTCATTGTTTTTGAATTTTACGACATAATCATACCTGAAAATGATGAAGATAAATTGGATCTAAGACAAAAATAGAAAATCATTCATTGTTCTTGATTATGATTAGAATGGTAGTACCTGATAATCATTGTAATTAGCTTGTTATAAGACAAAAGAATACATCATTCTTTTTGAATATTATTCAAGTAATATTAGTAGAAAAGGATGATGATGATGATGATGAACGAGGTCTATGACAAAAAGAAATGATTCGTTCGTTGTTTTTGAATATTATGAGAATAACTATACCTGAAAATTTGAGACAACGAACATGACTGAAGATAGAAAAAAATAGGTTCATTCACGTTATTTATTTTTATTGTAATAATTATAAATCCGACTTGTGATGAATATTGTTTCAAGGCAAGTATAGAAACGTAATTTATTCATGTTCTTCAAATTCATTAAAAAGATTTTAGTTCATAGTTATGATGGTGAATTTGGTCTAGCGTTCGAGAAAAGAAATATACAATATTTAATTTTTGGGATTTTACCGGATAAGTCTTACTTTGATATGGGGTTGATCATATATACTGTAAATTAGAAAATAATTTATCGAGTATAGTAAAGGATATTCTAGGAAAGTCCATACGATATTTATGGATGAATTTTTACTTTCTTGAAAATGTGATATTCTAGAAGATAGAAATAAGAAATTCGATTTTCTAGTTTAAAAAACCAAAGTGAATTTGTATGGGTTTTTCTAGAAATTCGCATTTAATTTAGCAATTAGACTATTTTGTAGGGGTTTGTAATTTAACTTTCATTTCCATTTCATAATGAAGGTTAAACACAACAAATAAATTTCAAGTAAAGTGATCCATATATCATGAATAAGAAAACTATGAGAATTGCAATATAAGTTAAAACATAGTTACTAAACAGAACGCCTTCATGACGTAACGAAGAGAAATTCTAAGAAAAAAAATTTAACTATTTAAAACATGTTGATCAGAAACATACTCAAAATACGATTCTCTACCTTAAACATGAAAATACTGGGTAACAGTCCAAATACAGTTTGAGAAATATGAAAGGGCAAAAATATTGATTTAATATTCAGAAAATTCTATTTCTAATATTCTTGTGAGCCAAAAGAAATAAATCAGCATCATGTGCCTGTTCATATTAAATGGACTAACTCATGCGTTATCTGAAAAAAGTTGATTTATCAACTAGCTATAATTGCTGGATGAAATAATGAATAGACAATATTGTCGACTGACTTACATAGATGATCGAACAATGACTCTATAACTGTCATTGTTTAAATGATTTTCTTGAAAATTGGACCCAGGTCGACGATTACGGACTTCGTATACGGCTGTAAACGACCGTATACGCTCCCCACACGATCGTAAACGGCCCTATTATAGCGTTTTACATGGTCCAGTATTACGGTCGTATATTGCCGTGTCGTATACGGACAAATGCGATCGTATAAGGAAGTATACGGTAGAAAATGGAAGTCGTTTACGGATTTTATATACGAGGACCATAAACGATCGTTTTACTCTACGTACATCGTCGTATTTCCCCGTATACGACACGGAGATATAAGATCGTAATACTCTACGAACATCGTCGTATTTCCCCGTATACGACACGGAGATATACGATCGTAATACTGGACCATGTATTTTGCCGTATTTCTCAGGATACGGTCGTTTACGACCGTGCTTGTTCGACCTGGGGACTTAATTTTCCAATATCTTGACAAGCAATTTTTCTAGAAAATCAAATTGAAATACTACTTTCTGAACCATGAAACATTTTCTGGACATTCAAAACTCGACGAATGAATCATAAAATTTTGTAAAATCTTTTAGCTTATTTAAGGTCGACTTTCTACAACAAAAAAATTAAAATGCAATTTACAGGGAAGCATGAACCGTTGAGTGCCCAGTGAGTTGGCTATGAAAATTGGTACTTTTTTAATTTTTTTACATGAGCATAGATAAGGGATATGAGATTTAGTGAAAATGCGTCTGAGGCGCGCTTCGTTTGCGTCGAAATTGCAGCAACCCAACGCGTAGAGACGCAGCTCAGATGAAACATTTCTTACGTTCTGACGCGGATCTATATTAGCTCTCGTTTAGATGCGATTGATGAGAAGATCACTACCAGACGCGATCCAGCCTGAAGTCGCATCTGGACGCGACTGCCTCAATGTTTTAAATTTCAAAAATGTATTTCAACCCCGTCTCAGGTTTGATCTGAGTCGCTATCAATATTGCCTGTCGATAGTCTTTACCGAACCAGAGGTCAACGGAAAATTTTAATTTTAATATTTCTAAAATGGTAGAAGTGAGATTAGAACAAATGAACTAGCGATTAGAAAGCAAGTGTACATACCATTGAATCACATGCGATCACATAAGTTACAGAACGAAACGTAATCTATATATGTATCGTCTATTAACAACACTTATAGATGTATGTGTCAATGAAATGCTCGGCATATATAAAATAAGAATTATTGCTTCAAATATAAATGCATTAACTTATCCGAAAAAAATTAGATTTTATAAAATGAATTACACAATTTAAAAAATGTCTAACTATACCGATTAATGTTTTAGAGAAAGATTCTTTACTTTTTTAACGACAGTTGATCTAATATCGAAAAATTTCAAAAACCTGTTCTCTTGATTTTGTTTTATCATTTTTCGAGTGTTGACTACAGACGTTTTAGCATCGATGTACCTGCTTTTTCTCTTTAAAACGCACTTATAATATTTCAGGAGAAAAAAAACTTTCAAAATTGTTGAACCTTCGAAGTTATTCAGACTAAATTAACTTTCTAGAAAATATTGAGAACTATTTTCCTGGAAATGGAAAAAACTTGGAAATGTTTTCTGTATTAACAAGGTTCTGAATCGAGTCTGGTATATATTGTAATCGGAGGGGCATCGAATCCTTATGAGCGTGATTCATACTCGACAAATTTTTGTGTTCGAATCCGTAGCAACTGAAACCGCGTCTAGACGCAAGAAATGTTTCACTGGAGATGCATTTTCAAATAAAATCGCACTCAGACGCGGCGCTCCACAATAGATCCAGCGAAACGCAAAAAAAAGAAAAATCGCAACTAGACGCGCTCCTAACTAAAATCGCGTTCAGACGCAAAAAATGTTTCACTGGAGACGTAATTCCAAATGAAAACGCGTCGACATGCGTTTCCAGTTCAAGTCCACATATGTTCTGACGCAATTCGTCCAAGATCGCGTCCAGACGCATTTTTTATCTCTTTTTCATCGCGTGTGGATGCGTTTCACACGAAGAACGCATTTAAACGCACGATTTCTGCGTTTTGTGTTTACATGGGATTGTATTGTCGATGTCTGGACGAGAAAAGATCTACTCAGTATCTTGACTGAATCGCTGGTTTTTTTTAGAAATTGATTTTTGCTGGTTTTTCAATCTGCTCTAAAAGTGGATAGTTTTTACTGAGTCATTTAATAAAAGTAACGTTGAAGAATTAGTTATTGATGATAAAGTATATAAAACTATGTATACTTTGCAAACCGATCATAGTTTTGTACGAAGTGCATGGAACCTACGAATGCTTTAACAAAAGATGTCCAGTTATTTTGAGGAAATTATGAAACCACCAGAAAGTGTACAGAACTACAAATCGTTTCGTATAGCTTGCACGAAACCATCAATCACCCTTATGAAACTGGAACTTTTCGTGGAAAGGATACGAAACCATAAGATCAATAATATTAAGGTAAAAAGTTCAGAACAAACAATTCTAAACCTTCTAATATTGTACAAAACCTCCCATTGCTCAGAATAAGAATGATGGAACCTTCAGTTAGAAATATCGGAACTATTACTCGTTTGGTCGATATACTACGAAATTTTGTTGAATTTTGAGACACTAAACATATGGATTAGCATTTCAAGTGAGAAACCATAGACTATAATAGTTTGCGGAGCTAAAAGAAAGTTTGCTTGAAAAATTGCGAAAACCTACCATTTCATCTGAACTTAGAAAAGTCTTGAATAATTACTATGAAATGATTTTCACTTTACCGAACCTAAAACTGTTTAGACCAAATGTACTGAACCACTGAAGTTTGGTATTAAACCTATTTTTAGAGTGTATTTTAACCTTTATTACACCAGCTCTCTCACTCATATTCATCTTATGTAAAGTAAATATTAACAGAATATGAAATACATAGATGAATTAACAAACATTGTTGTTCATTTTCTTTTTTAACTTCCGATTAAATAAAACTTACTTCTTTCTATGATTAATCTACTACTGCGGAACCAAAGGAGTGCACAGTGGAACATAATTTTTAATATCTTAAGCAAGAACTTTAATCTACCAAAAAACTAGTAAGTGAATTAACGTCAATGTTGAGCAACGCAATCTAAGTACAGGAATTTTTAGAACTCAATCAAAGCGTGTGGCTGAACTCTTGGTGTGCGCGCGTCGGTGTGAGTAACTGTAGGTGCAGACGGGGATATTCCTTGGTTCTTCTCATGTCATATGTTACATAGGCCCATCTCAAACTCAAACCCTTCTTGTGTATGACAAGGTATTCGAACACTTCCCATCGTAATCTCATATGATGATAG
>OENT01001089.1:0-22436 GCA_900239685.1 Rotaria macrura | reverse complement strand
AATAACGACACCTGGCTAGATATTGTCGTTGCTAACAACTATGATAACACAACAAGTATCCTCCTCGGCTGTGGCAATGGGTCTTTTATAAATCAAACGACATTTTCAACTGGGAGTTACCCATCTTCTGTAGCTGTCGGTGATTTCAATAACGACACTCGACTAGATATGGTCGTTGCTAATTCGTATGACAACACAATAAGTATCCTTCTCGGTTATGGCAATGGCTCTTTTGATAATCAAACAACATTCTCAACTGGCAGTGGGCCAGTGTCTTTAGCTGTTTGTGATTTTAATAATGACACTCGACTAGATATTGTCGTTGCTAATTCCTATGACGACACAATAAGTGTCCTTCTCGGTTATGGCGATGGCTCTTTTATAAATCAAACGACATTTTCAACAGGTTTTTCGCCATACTCTGTAGCTGTTGGTAATTTTAATAATGACACTGCACTGGATATTGTCGTTGCTAATCAGAATGATAACACAATCCTTCTCGGTTATGGAAATGGCTCTTTTGCCAATCAAACGACATTTTCAACTGGTAGATACCCATCCTCTGTAGCTGTCTGTGATTTTAATAACGACACCTGGCTAGATATTGTCGTTACTAATCAGAATGATAACACAATAAGTGTCCTTCTCAGTTATGGTAATGGGTCTTTTATAAATCAAGCGACATTTTCAACTGGTAGTTACCCATCCTCTGTAGCTGTTGGTGATTTTAGCAACGACACTCGACTAGATGTTTTCGTTGCTAATGCAGATGATAACACAATAAGCGTCCTTCTAGGATATGTTTATTTATCCTTTTTATACGAAAGATTGGTGAATACTGGCAATGGATCGAGGTCCAAGTCGTTGGCTGTTGGGGATTTCAATATGGATAGTCAATTAGATATTGTAGTCGCGAATATAGGTACCAGTAGTATTGGGATTTTTATGCAATTCAGCGATGGTTTTTTCTCGAATCAAATGACATATTCAACTGGCTTTATGCCTTGGTACGTGGCCGTCGGATATTTCAACAACGATACCGCGCTGGACATCGTTGTCGCTAATTACGGTAATGATAGCGTTGGTATATTTCTAGGATATGGTAACGGTTCATTTTGCGATCAGCAGTCTTTCACAACTGGTACTGGTTCTCAACCAAAAGCGCTGACTGTTGGTGATTTCAATGGTGACACTATGCTAGACATTATCGTTTGCAATTATGGCATCGGTGGAGTAGGCGTGCTGCCTGGGAATGGTGATGGAACTTTCGGTGACATGATTTATTTTTCTATCGGCTATACATCTCTACCTTTTTTGATTTCTGTCGGTGATTTTAACAATGACGAAAAACTGGATTTTGCTGTTGCCAACGAAAATTATGACAATTTGGAAATTTTCGTACAGTCTTGTTAATACGCCAACTTTTTTGTTTGAGTAGTTGTTTTTTGTTTCTACTATTTTCAACCTCCAACGGGTTGCTACTAATAAATCTTTTGACTTTTTCGATATCTATCCCTTGCTTTATGCTCTCTTCTTAATCGAGTGCTCAGAATATTTCAATTAGCGAAATGAAAATAAATCCCAACATTCATTAAAACTGGCATCGAATATGCTGTAAAAGGAGTGGAGAATATAAACACTCGCCCTTCAACTTATTTTGGTAAATCCTTGAATGATTCGTCGCCGATAAGCCGAAGACTTCATGATATTGTATATATTTTAAAAAGGAAAGCTTATATGAAACTTTTGAAGGGTTTATAATTAAGAGGAGTTTCGTGATAAAACCGTTCAGTTATTGACGGGTTGCCCTGCGGTTAAATTTTAGATTGAGATTTTTCATATGTTCTCTGAAAAATCATAGTATGAATATACAAAAGTCAAAATGTTAGAGTCGCACGGTGCGACTCGCACCTTGATGCGTTGTGAAGATATAACGGACACCATCCAGGTCGAACAGAACGATCCGTAAAAGGTCGTATACGATGAAAATACCGCCCGTTACGGCGTCGTATTAACCCATTTTAACATGATCAGTAATACGGCCATATGTTCTATAGAATACGATAGTATTACGCTGTCTTGACGAGGGTTTTACGGCGCATATACGGTGTCCGTGTACGGCCGTAATACGGGCAATGTTAAAACACCATAATACGGCTTAAAACGGTCGTTTAGCCGTGGAATACGATGTAAAAACGACCGTTTACGATACTGTTACGGCTGTTAACGGTGGTCCATTTTGATAGACCTGAGCAGTATATAATCCACGCTGTGTCTATCGAAATTTGCCTTTTTTCTGAGTTTTTTGTGCATCTCATTTTGTTAGTCGAAACTTTATGAAATCTTCATATTCTATATGCTAGTTGATAAGACAAAATCTAATCTACAAATTCACATATGAAACATTATCCGGTGAGCTGCATTGCTGAGATAATGTCAAATATAAAATTTCATCACATCCTTTTCCAACGTTGATTTGAATCTTAGGGTCATAAGACTATTAATCTGTCTCAGAAATATGAGAACGGATTCTTATAGCTGGTGAAATACTGCATCCTTTCAAATGCAAATTAAATTAAAAACGTAGGACAGATATGCAATGCACTTTTTTTCCAGTAAAATTAGTCTTCTTACATACTTTTTCAAAAATCCCTTTGATATTGACCTAGCTGATAATCATCGAACATGAAATTAAATATCCTATTCCGATTCTATTGTGCTATAATCTAGGAAGAAGTTTTCTCTCTTTCAAAGAGCCATGAACAGACTGTGTGACAGTGACCAAAAACGAAACGAATTGAGATTTAGAAAAATTTACTCGAATTGAATGGAGCCGAATACAGAAATCAACCGAACAGAATGGAGATTTTCTATTCGTTTTGGTCTCTGGTGAGCACTCGTTTACTTAATTCCTTAATTTTATTTTCATTATTTCCACCTTTTTCTCTAGCGCATCGACTTGCTGCTTCGTTTCTTCATAACCTATCACCATTTTTTTAAAATTCATCGAACAACAAACGAGTTGCTACAGCTTCTTCGACTTTTCCTAAAATACTATCAAGCTTATTGAGCCAGTTTAATAAATTGGTTTTGCGCAGTGATAAACGACTTATTGTATGAATAAATGCGGTTTTTTTAACACTAAATATGGATTATTTTGTTGGAAATGCATGACATACCATTGGAAGTTTAAGCTGATAAATTCATTGGCTTTTCCTTTTCATCACGATGTAAAGAAATAATAGCTATGAGAAAGCTTGTTAATATTATTATCATTGTCTCTTTCTATTACATCAAGCAATTCTCATCTCCACGTAATTTATGTAGTCTGGTATACAAAATGAGATGTATTCAACAATTGCAATCTATATATTAGTGGTAAAGCAGCAGCTCGTTAATGTTATTGCATGACATCTAGAACATAGTGAAACTCATCGATTTTTCGAACGCATTGTCCGGCAGAGTCATTACAACAACTTTCTTTTTTTCTCGCCTTTCTCGCACGTTCTGCTTCTGCTATGCTAACTAAAAATGGTCGACGTTATTGTTGTGCTGCAGCTGTTCCTCGGAGAAGCACCGAATAAAACACAAAAATACCTTTTGGGTTGTTTGGGTGTAGATCTAATTTGAGTAAATCGAGGATGCTGAGATCCTTTATGTATGTTATGCCAAGAAATATCGTATGAAACGGAATGTCAGTTCCCCACAAGGCAATATTTAAATGCATAAATTTGGATAGATCAATTTCAGCTCATTACTAGTAACAATATATTTCTTGTACTTGTTTTCGTGAGTCATACTTGCTAGAGTTTCTTAACGGTTTAATACTATATTTTAACGCCTGCAGACCACAGTCTATGTCAAACGAATCATGCAGTATTTCGAAACACAGCTGTATCAGGGTTTCACAATTCATTCTGTGAAAAAATACAGCCACAAATTCATTGAAATTTTTATCACAACCAAAGCTTTCATCAGGTTCGCTGTTTATCAACATGTTTCCCATACTAAACAAGATCAAACTTAAACTTGAGTGCAGACCATGGTGCCTTTCTCTATTCTCCAATGACAAATGCAAAATGATTTTCTTTCAAACTTAGATATCCGCATCATATATTTTGAATGATATTCATACTGCAATCGAAAGTGAAGAAAGACACTTAAAGAAAAAAAAACTTCAATTTATTTCTTTATTTAATGAAAGACAATTTAATATCAACAATAATAAGTCAAACAACAAGAGAATAGAATTCTTATTCCGATTTTATTTCAAGTTGTTCACAGATACGGTTTAGCAAAAGGTACACATATAGCATAATATTGATTGTCAGATATTAGACCTCCAAGCATTAGTGCATTTATTTGGAGGACTTGAGGAAGGAAATCATCTATCTGAACCTGAGAAATAAAAAAAATATAAACTTATACTTAAAACATTTGATAAAAATTCGATCGAACACGCACTCCTTTTTCAGCCATTGAGTTTGGATGTTTTTGTTTCAGTTAGTTGAGTCACACATCAATGAAGTTATTAGCTATATAGGGTGTGAGTGATCGTCAATCACGTTCATTGTTTTTAACGACAAACAAGTGACACTGACTTTTCCAATGAAATAGTAAATCGATTTTCCTTTCTCGTCAGTTATTCAATGATATGAATGATACAAGTTCTCAAATCCAAAAGAAATTTCTATTCCTTTCTTTCATAGAATCAATGTTCAGAAAGACTTTCGATTCAACAGGTGAGAAAACATTCAAATCGTTTTAAGTTTGAAAAGATTGAATATTTGACCAGTGAATATTAATGTCTCGTTATAAAAACCTTTATGACGATGCTCATAAAATATACAACTTGAGCAGATATTTATTAAATATGATGATTCAAATAGAGTTCAATTTTCGTAGTACGTCTTTCTCAGAAAAATCATTTTTCAAAACTATTACATATTAAAAAATAATAATTTTAGCGCACTCGAGACAAGCCGCCACTGTAGTAGAATCACTCTTTTACAATCACTCATGTTTTGCAGTTTCAAGGGATTTGTGTCAACTGAGATAAACGAGTTACTTTTTTACCAAAACGCTTTCTTCTCTGATCGCAACCAGCTGATTAAATGAACTTTCATGATATAATAGCGTCATTTGATCTGTTTCGATTCAACCGCATTGAAAACAACTACTCAAA
This sequence comes from Rotaria macrura, assembly GCA_900239685.1. Taxonomy (NCBI): domain Eukaryota; kingdom Metazoa; phylum Rotifera; class Eurotatoria; order Philodinida; family Philodinidae; genus Rotaria; species Rotaria macrura. Next base: position 17,251 of record OENT01001089.1, on the reverse strand, counting down.
AAGAGAAGAAGTCGTTAAATGGGTATGAAATAGAATTAACATTACGATCATATCTTTTACTGAGGTATTTCTCATCAACACATGCATCGATAGATTGAAATTCTCTTTTAAAACAACTATTCTGAAATTTATCATTTGATGAAAGATCTATGTTGCTATAATTTTCGATCATATGACTTTATATTGAAGATTTATTTGAGTAATCTTAGTGCATAGTTTAGAGCCACATCATATAAATGATTGAATGTTTCTTGTCATATCATAGAAATATTTTCAAGCCTCGTTGTATTTCACTACATAATCTGTGGGTATCAACCATCTATTAACAGTAAAATACGTCAAGGAAGGTCTTGAAAATATCTATATGATTAGAGGAAATCGTTTTTTTAAAAACGTGCATGTATCAGTCTGAAACGTGTGAACAGCTTCTTTTGATCAATTTTTTCTGTCGAACAAGTTATTGTCTTGTTACGAAAGATCAGTCTAGATAAAGATTCACCACATCCATTGAGATGATAAAGACAATCATACAAATAGTAACTGAATGCACTGATCGTCAAGTGTTGATGAAACCCATCAGTATTTAATCATTCCAAATCATAAATTTTCTCTTAGTGTTTCCGATAGATGATTGACAATACTGAAAATGAATCTTTTTCACATAGAACATGTATAAATCCTAAGTTTGTTCATTTTTTTTCAAAAATTCGTTTATCGAATATTGGAATTTTTGTTGTAATGGTATCAATACTATAAAACAGGGATGAAATGATTTACGAAGTTGATTTTGAACACTTTTTATTACACTTCATTTGCACTCTCTTTCAAACATAAAATGTAATACATATAAATAGTGGATCGAGTCTACGATTGACTTGTTTTTCTTACCAACAGTAATCAGTGAGATTCATTTTAATTCAAAGTCAAGAAATTTTATTAAACATGAGAGAAAAAACTACGACAAAGACGAGGGTGGGTGTGTGGGTGTGTATCAATCTGTTCTTGTCGATGTGCATAGGAACGCAGTTGAATATGATTCTCAATCACACCCACATCCTAACGAAAATCATTGACAGATCATCTATTGTATTTGACATGATGATGAAAATTCGAAATAATCGAATCGAGCACGATATAAAACATGAGAAAAACATATTCATTGTAGAATATATGATGTTTAATTTTCTGAAAGAAGTATTATCGATGCATTACACATTTTCTTCTTATGTAATAATAGTATTTTTAGCGATCAAAATGAATTAAAATGAAACAAGTTCTACTTCGACTTCAATTTAACACTAAGAGTGTAATGACAATGGCAGAACTATTGATTAACAAAGTATTGAGCACCGTTTTAGAGATGTGCAGGGTTACCCTACCCTGTCCTACCCTGCAAGGTAGGGTAGGGCGCACGGTAAGCACTAATCAGGGTAGGGTGCGGGCAGGGTAAGCACTGAGAAGGGTAGGGTAGGGCACAGGGTATGCATTCGGAGGAGTGGAGTACAATATAGTGGAAGAAAAAATCCAATAAATTAAAGTTGAGTCAGAAAAAGAAAGAAATCATGAAAATTAAATTAAACGTATTTTTAGCTCAGTCGTTAAGAAGGTGACTATCGTCGATCGACATCTCCCAATCATTATTCTGGTGTAGAATGAACAAACCAACCGTAATTCAATCGCATAAACATATTAATATATTGTGCTTATATACTCATGATATAAGTTCGACCGTCGGTGAAAACAATCGATTGTATTTCTTTTGTTATTTAATTTAGTGTATTGTTTTATTTAAATTCATGCTTTGTTAAAACAATTGTTATTTGTAAATATGCCCAAAAACTTATCAAAAACTGCATACGATGCGAAAAAACGAGTCATTTTGATAAAAATTAAACGATGGCTGGTAGATTCTACCGAGTGAGGAAAAATAAGAATAACAAGCCATAAATGTATTATACTGTAAAATAAAATTTACAGCGTAGAGTAGGATAAACAAATCTAAAAATTTTTCAGGGTAGGGTAGGGTAGGACAAGGGTAGAGAAAAATTTCTTTATCAGAGTATAGGGTCAGAGAAAAGCTTACCCTGCACATCTCTACACCGTACCGTTTCTCATAATTTTATGAAGTACGATACATGATACTAATTTTTTTATTCAAGACCAACATAATAGAATGAAATCTTGAACTGAGTTTGTTTAACATCTAGACGTGCTGAGCAAGTTTATCTACTCTTTCTTTTTTTTTGTAGAGAAATACATAAATAAGACAAAAGAAAAGAAAACTAGAAAGTAGTTCTCGATTATTTTTCATTCTAGACTATTGTGAATAAGTTTAAAATAAACTATTTTGTTGTGTGGAACATTCGTGGAAATGTTTATCTCATTTATGAAAGAGGTCTATCACTGACGTTACTGCTTAGTTGATTGTTAGAAATAAAGACTTGTGCTTGTGTTAACAAATGTCGCATGTCGAATAGATATGCACCAGTGCCAGTTAACTGCATGGGTACCACTCCGACTGGGTATGTATATAACTCAATTCATTATCAAATAAGTAGGGTAGCCATTCGGTTGTCATTCTGAAGTTGATATAGATATTCTCTAAAAGTCATTATATTCTTTTGCATCCTGAATTGTCTGATTAGTCTATTCTACAAATGAAATGTATTCGAACAGATATCATGATGGGATATTAATCTAATGGGTTGCCACAGACATATATTTAATAAGAAGTCATATTTTCTATGATACTACCAAAAACATATGCTCTTCAATTAAATGGATGAAAGAGCGATTAAAGAGTAACTTTAATCGCAGTGAGTAACAATTAAAACAGTTATTACTGTTCGCAGACCTATGATTGTGTTCATTATCAAATCAGTGAATTATGTTTTGAAATTCAGTCTTCATTTTAGAAACTATTAAAATATGAAAAGGAAAAATCCTTGAGGAAAACAAGCGAAATCTAGAGATAGGTGATTTTGTAGCATAATGATCTATGCAGTTATACCAGGATGTTCTCACTAATTTATATTTTGAAAAAGACAAATTTCATGCATAGTTGAAGCACTGTAAGAAAAAGGCGACAGCATAGTGTCGCATATTACTCAATTTAAATGTACATATCTTGCTTTCATCTAAAACACACTTGAATTGCACAAAATATCGTCAATAATCTATTCCTATCATTTCTATGGGATACACTTTCTGTGATTGATTGAATTCAAGAACTGATTTTAATTCAATCAGTGAACCGATTTCAAGTTATTCACTTGATGATAGATGAGTGTTGAATAGAAATGTTTACTCAATCACGTAATCTAAGAGTTCAATTGAATAGTGGTCGTGAAGAGAACGATTGATTTTTTTCGTCTTTAAAAAGAAAATAAAATTGTATTTGTCATCAATTTCGTGTCATACGATGTTGTACAAATGTCTAGAAAAGATTGGTATTGAGCGCCCTCTTCACTTTTGAAGAGGCAACGCATAAATTTGATTCAATGGTGAAAAGTGTTTGTACAAGGAAGCAAGAAGAAGAAGAAAAAAAAATTCTGTACAACTTTTCTCTCGCAAGCTCATTTATTGAACATTGCTTTTTTTCATTTCAAACATGTCATCGAATTATATGATATTTCGATATGTTTTTTCAATAATAAACATAGGTTTTTTTGTGAGTATAAATTTCGTTTGTCTTATTGTAAAATATGAATAGGTCTATTATTTAAATAGGTGTTAGCTCTTGCAATTGTTGTATTTAGTTGGTTGCTACATTTAAAATCATCTGATTATGGTCCTTTGATGGGTAATCAATGGTTTACTGCGCCTGTTATCTTGATTATTTCAGGTTCAGATAAATGAATCAGTTTTGTTCAGTATTAATGAAATTGAATTGTTTGGTTCTCTTTCGTAGCAAAATGTTCAATGTTACTTGGTCTCATTGGATGTCTGGGTGCTTGGTTTGAAAAAAAACCTTTGCTCTTAATTGTAATGAAAATAAATTCTTTCGTTGTTTTGTAAAATATTTGAGTACTTTTTTCAGTATATTATAACTATGGTTCTTATTTTTGCTGGATTATTACTTGGTGTCGTATTTGTTATCGGTATAAATGAACACGTAAGATCTAGATTGAGATTTCATTCATAATTAAATTAGCTGTCGTCATGTAAAGGTAGCAATTTCTGCTCGACGAGAAATGTTAGTTAATATTCGTCATTATCCACCGGATGATAATTATTTTCGTGAGAAAATGGACGTTATTCAAAGACGAGTAATTTTAAAGAACAAATGTTCTCTTTTTTTTAATGGAATTCGTTTACTTGAAAATTATTTCAGCTTCAATGTTGTGGTATTGATGAGTATCGAGATTGGCTCAATGGTGATGCATGGTCTGACCAAACCTATGTACCTGATACATGTTGTATTGAAGAAGTACTTGATTGTGGAAAAAAAGTGAATGTCAATCAAACTAGTGGATTGATTAATACAGATGTAAGTCTTGAAAAAATAAAATTAATCAATAGATTGAAATAATTCTAGACGGCTATTTGTTTTTATTCTTCGTTTTCGTGTAGGGCTGTTTTAATATGATTCAAATGGAAATTAATCGAAATTTAATGATTGTTGGCATTCTTTCATTTGCGCTCGTTTTTGTTGAAGTAAGTTAAGATCTGTTTAAAGAATGAATAGGAATATGATTAATTGTTTTATAAACTATTGATCATTAATTGTCGTTTTCATCAGATATTTTACGTGCATAAAACTGAATGGTTATATTACTGATTGCTATCTTATGTTCATGTTTAATATAAGTTGTGATTAATGATCAGTTCAATCAACATTTTATATTCAATCGATTTCGATTGACACATCATTTTTACCTACATCTATTTCAATCAGTTTTATATTGACAGATCTAATGGTTATGACAATAGTAATAAAAATGACAAGTAGAAAATATAGATGTGCCCTATTGATCAATTGTATCGTTAGTCCTTTACATATGTGTATCGGAAACAAAATATCAGATGAATGAATGAGATAGCTATTATAGTAATTGCACATTATAATGATACACATGTGTATAGTCAATAAATAGTGAATTCTTTTTGTTTTCCTATGGATTATATGCATTTAGTAAAAATTCTACTAATGAATACATGCGATTGCTTTTCTTAATAGTAAAATTTATTCTTTGCAAAGCGAGCTACTATTTGTTCCTGACCGGTATCTCTCAAAATTTTAACGAAAACTAACTCTTGAAAAGTTCATCACAGTTCAATTCGAACTAAGCTACGAATGTTTATCGGATGATCTTTTGTCTATCTTCTCTGTTATCAATGTTTTTTATGCATGAAACTTATGAACATTGAAACAAAGATAAAATTGCACTCAATGAATGGGATAATATTTCTTTTCTAATTAGATCGATTGTAACAAAAAATTCAAAGTTACATCAAGAATAAGTTTCAAAATCAGATCAGATTCGTAAAATGTATTTTTAAGTATTGTTCGAATGAATGTAGGAAAAATCGAGCCTTCTAATCGGAAGGGGGTCGTTAGTTGGCTATGCCAATTTAGAATAATTAAAAAATTAAAAAAATCATAAACTTCTATGAGATGAAATTTTACGTTGTAATTTTGGTTTCTACTTCTTTATATGTACAGTCTCATATTCTAATGTGTTCTGTTCGTGTTATAAGAAACTATGCAACACATTTGTCCAATGAAAGTTTTTCAATGATTTCGACAGAGTATATTTACGTATCAGATAGGCTTTACTGTATACATAAAGAATCACGATTTGGTGCGGTAACCATCTTAATTGAGTTAAACGAAGTACTAGATGCGTGAGAAAACCTAAATAGTTAGAATTTAAAATCAATCAAGAATTAGGGTCGGCCCTTTGAATTTCATGATCATCTCTTTTAATCGAATTCGGCAAAAATATAACTTTATTGTACAACGAACGAAGTTAATGATAAATTCATACGTTGAAGATTGAGAGATATTCGTAGAATAGCAAGTATATCTACGAAAGCAATCCGTCAGATTGTTTTTTATACATGATATAAGGGATTTCTAAAACGAACTTAATGTATACATTTCGAAAAATAATTCTATAAATTTTACTTAATTTTGTTTCTTTTTCTATTCAAGGGCTTTTGTATTGTTGCTGCTCTCGGCCTACTTTGTTATCTTCGTCAACGTGATAGTTATATATAAAATGTATGCATATAGAAATGATAATTTTCATTGTATTAAAACAGGCGAATTTCGTTCAGATAGATTTTGTTTTTCTTTTCACACGATCTTATATTGCTTTTGATTGCTGACCTATGCAAAATTGTTTCAGGTTTCTTTTTATCGACTCGGTAGTTTTCTTTCTTTTTAATTCTCTAGTGTCTGTTTAACAGTGTATGGATGATTTTCTATATCTCTTCTTTTGTTGTTTGTTTTTCATTATGAAATGAATTTGTACAATTGAATTGAAAGTAAAGCTTGAAAGTTTAGCTAAAGAAGAATAAATAATGTGCTCATATAATTTGCAGATGATGAAAGAAAACTAAACTATGGAAACCAAATGTTTTATTATTCTTATTCTTTCAAGTCATTTAGTATTGTTTTATTCAATATTTGATGTTTACTTTACATCACCAATAAATCATGGCATGCCAGTACATCGTTCAACTCGAACGCCGCGTGCTAAACGTCTTGTACTTTTTGTTGCCGATGGTCTTCGATCTGATAAATTGTTTCAACAATTAAATAATACACCATACCTTAATTCAATCATTCAGAATCGAACAAGTTTGAGTGGTATATCACATACACGTGTACCGACTGAATCTCGACCGGGTCATGTAGCAATTATTTCTGGATTTTATGAAGATGTATCAGCTGTTACACGTGGCTGGAAAGAAAATCCAGGTGAGAATAAATCCTATGCTTTTCTTCATGCGTATAAAATTGGATTATTGGGTCCATTGAAACAGCTATAATTCATTGATAGACCAAAAACAACCCATGATAGAATATGACTGAATTACGAATATGCATTTCACGAATAGAAGACACTAGGTTGTTTTTTGAATTAATTTTGATAGAATCTCGATAGAAGTGCACGATTTTCATCATTGGAATAAGCAGACCTCAACGCTCCGGAAAATTGAAAAATCAAAATATTTTATACGATTTTTCCTTCACAAACCATTAAACTTGCGGAAAGGAGCCATCTGCCACAGACAGTTCACAGCACGCGGTTTCACTCAAAAATTGAATATCTCGGAAAAGGACCAGAGTCTTCAACTAAAATTTTAAGGACAGAAATTAAAGTTGAAATTTCAGAATTTAACTTTTCGAACATGGATTAAAATTCTTAGATAAGGTTCACGTATATTCATGATCTGATGGATTAACGATCCTGAGGAGCGTCCTCTTTGTAACAATGAAAGCTGCATCATTCTATTATGTTCTTCTTAATAGAGAATTAAAAGAAATGTCTACGTGTCTTTTTTCTTGAAATTGATAATAGTCGTTCTAGACTATACTAATTGTAAATCTTACGGTCAGATTTTATTCGAATTATGATAATTGTTTTTATGAGTAAATCGTGCAGGGAGAGCAGAACATTTGCGAAGTAACCACAAGAAAGAATTGTCTCGTCAGATAAGTCAGACAAGCATGCTTCAGATTTAAATTGTTTCTCGATCTATTACATTATCAAATAGAAACAATTAGTTGTGCCATTCCATAGTTGCAATCGAAATTTGTTGTATGATTCTTCCATCATCATGAACCATGTATGTTAAAATGGAAGCGATTTTCGTTTTATTTTTGTTTTATAAACCGTTTTAAAATCATTTAAGATGACGTCAATATTCAGGTTTAGAAACAGAATTTCATGTGTTTTTCTAAATACAAATTCTATTTTGCATTTCTACGAAATGCCTGAACAATTGCTTCCTTAACATTTCCAATTCTGAAAAGTCAAGTTTCTGACGGTATCGTATTTTATATAGGAACCAACTTCCAAGAAATTACTTGTAAGTTCTCTAGAGAATTTGTGGGTCTAATTTAAAGTCCCAAGCAGTTTTGAAAGGTCCCGTCACTGATCCTTAACAAAACTAGGCTCAGTAAATCTTAGTCTATCGTCCCCAGGAGCGTAAATCGTAGTCTTGAACCATCATTTTTCATTCTTTCGAATTATTGTCAAACATCCAAAAACTGACGAAGCTCTAACAGAAAATTTTCGAGTCATACCTTACCTGTATGTACATTCAATTTTAAATCTATTACTAGATTCACACTAACACACAAGTCATTGGTTGGGTTAATAAATCTCCGACATATTATTTATCATTTGACAGTTGAGTTAGCGAAAACCTAAGGTTATCTTCTACTTAACATTTACATCATCATTTGATTCAATGATCTCTTGTTATTCTGTTTTCTTTTTGAATCGTTTTCCTGATATTCGCATAACTAATTCTAGTTGAATTCGACTCGATATTTAATCGAAGTACGTATACATTTGGTTTTGGTAGCCCTGATATAGTACCAATGTTTAAACGTGGTCAATTTCATGAACATTTTTATATTGAAAGTTATCATTCGAATGATGAAGAATTCGGCAATGATCATGCTCATGAATTAGATCTTTGGGTTGAACGACAATTTGAACGATTCTTGTTAAATAATACATTTAAAAATGAATTAAATCAAGATAAAATAATTTTCTTTTTTCATTTACTTGGTATCGATACCAATGGTCATTCATATAAACCATGGTCAGATATTTACATGAAAAATATTCATATTGTCGATGGTATAATACGACGATTAGAAACCTTAATTGAAAACTATTATAAACATGATCAAAATACTACATATGTACTTACATCTGATCATGGTAGTAATTGCATAAATGAGTTAATTCTATTTGAAAAATAACTAGCACTTTCTTCTCAGGTATGACTGATTGGGGTTCACATGGTGCTGGTGATGATACAGAAACATTAACACCATTAATTGTTTGGGGTTCAGGTATTCGCTCATCGTGTCATAAAAATGTTCATATTGAGCAAGCAGATTTATGTCCATTAATGTCGTATTTTCTTGGACTTGATTATTCAATAAATTCCGTTGGTCGCTTACCAATCGATTATCTATTACCTGTTGATGAGGATGTTCTTCAAGCGTATCTTCAAAATGCTCGACAATTACTTGAACAAGTTCATAAACAATATGATTTACTAAAACAACGTTTACTATTTTTGAAACCGTATGATTTACAAGAAGAAAATTTTTTTCATCGCATGCAATCAACGAATGGTTATATGAATTTATATCAGATTCGTGATGATATCAAAGGTAATATTTATAATGAATAATTTCTTTAGAAGTCGAAAACAAAAAAATATATTTGAATTTTCTTTCTATTGTTCATAGATTTCATGCGCCATGTTGCTGCAGCTAGCCATTACTATCATACATATCGACGTTTTCTACTTAGCATATTGATTATGATTGGATTTTTAGCAACTATTTGTACAATTTTACATCAATTAAGTCCAATGAAACCAATAAAATCATTATCATCGATAGGTTTATTATGTAAAATACTATCGATCTTTATTTTCATTTTATTACTAATCGAACAATCACCTTGGACGCATCTATTGTATCCGGCACTTGTTTGTATACATACATGGCTCTCAATAGATTTTGCAATTAATTGGTTAAGACAAAAAGTTTTTAATCATATAAAATCTCTTTCGTTTTGGTTAAATTTATTTATGATTGCAATTTTTTTACAAACATATATTTTACCATTTTTCTATCGATGGACTATGTCGATCGGTGTATTTTTATTGTTTATTGATGCTCTTCGACGTTGGCAAGGGTAAGCAGTGTTAAAAAATTATTTCGAAATAAACAGTTCAAAAATTGAATAATCCTTGTCGCAATAAAGAAAGTTGGGGTACATTGTCGCGTATAAAAACCATCATTGTCATTCATGCGCTTTCTTATGACTGATACTTCGTTTGAATAAGCATTTGAGTGCAGAACAAGAAGCAAACATATCATTCAAATGTAGCTCAACGCTAGAAGGGATTTTCATAGGATGTTTAAGGAAGATTCTAGTTTAAGAGTCTGCTTTGTTGAAAAATATTTTTTTGAATTTGTTTTCTTGTATCATCAGAATTACAATTACAAGTTCACAAGTTACTGAAATAGGATTTCGTATTTTATTGTAATTTTGGACATAATGAATATAAAGAGGTAGTTCATGTGGTGTTTTTCGATTCTTTTCAATTTTAAATACTGTCGTTTCGACTCATTTAATGCTATTCGGAAAGTTTAGATTTCCATTCTAATTACATGTTGATGAATATTTCTGCCAAGTTTTGATACATTCCGAGTAGATTAAAAATCGAATAGAAAATTACCATCGGAAAAAATGTCTAAATTTTATTCGATTGAAAATCATACAAAATTGATTAGACCAATGAAAACATGTAGAGAAAAGTATAATCTATGAAACAAAGGTTTAACATCGATTAACAAAGTTTTGATGAAAACATGTTTTCATGCCGTGATAGGATCTTGAAGAATCTCCTTGACCTTTGATTTGTTCATTTTCTAAAATCACAAATATTTTGCAACATATTCAAGATAATTTTATTCTATTGAAAGAGTAACTTTCTCTAAGGTAAACACCACATCCTAAAAAGTTAATATCTTGTATGTATCCATGATTAAACATTTAATTCAATTTTTCGAAGTATTTTCTTGCCATATAAATTGAATAGTTGTAAGCACTAGACAATGATCAGGAAATATAACCACTATTTGTCTGTTGGATTGATCAGAAATTGATATTATGAAGGAGAGAGACTAGCCATCCCCCCCCCTCCTTCCCGAAGAAAGTCTTGAATTGATGTACAACCAAATTCTAACGCAATAAAAATTATCAGTAACATTCTTCCTTAATTCGACGTACTCGCTAGTATTTAAGAATGATTTCTTTAATTAAGATCGCTCTTTCTTGATCGTCGTCGACTATCATATGGAATTTTACTTTTAATTATTCTTATTTTTCCATTTCTACCGACACTTGGTACAATTAAAATAACACTCTCATGGTGTACGATACTATCCGGTTTAATTACATTGATCTTACATTATCTTTATTTTAAATCGGAATCATATCAATTACATATATACCATATTCAACGTATTTGTTTATTACTGGCTATGATTGATAATTATCTCGTACATCATTTATCCATACGTTCATTTGTAATTCATTGTCTTAGTTGGATTCTTTTGATTGTTTCATGTTTTCTACCATTTTTTTCGTCATCAACATATCGTTTAAAACGATTGATTATTTTGTTCACCTCTATATTGACTATTTATATACTATTATCTACACAGTACGAAGCATTATTTGTTCTTTTCCTTTGTTTATTAATGTTATCATGGATTATAACATATGAACAACAGCAGCAAACTAATATTCGTCTATTTACATTTCAATCATTACTTTTTATTCTTGTTGCTTTTTTTGGTACAGGTAATTTTGCATCGATTAATTCATTCGATCCATCGATTGTCTATTGTTTTCTAACAATATTTAATCCGTTTTTAATGAGTTTTGTTATTATATTTAAATATATATTACCAATACTTATTGTTACGTGTGCAACAGCGTATATTATCAAAAATCCTGATATGATAAAATATTTTCGTTTATATACATTAATTATCTGTGATTTATTAGCACTTGAATTTTTTTTTTTTATTAGAACTGAAGGTAGTTGGTTAGATATTGGTGAAAGTATTAGTCGTTATGTTATACTTATGGCCATGATTGTTATATTAACAGCATTTCATTTTCTAGCAAGTTTATTGTTAAAAAAAGAACTATATTTACCTATATAAACATCAGACATAAATCGCTAGATTGTGATATTTGTTTTTTTTTCTTTCAAAAAGAACTATTTGATCGGAGTAAATAAAACAAAAATTTCGTTTAATCTTTAGAATTTTACCGACTCAGTCAACTTGTTATAAACTCTTTAAAAATCTGATTATATCTTATTAAGATCAGTGTGCGTGTTAATTTAAATAAAAGAAAGTAAGTATGAGATGAATTTTTGACGATTTACAACACTTTCCCTAACAAGAACTAACATATAGCTATTCATAGATTTGACACATCTACTTAATCAAAACATTCATTGTGGCACATCTAGAATAAACGTTTTACAGTTACACAGTGCATATGAACTGATGAACACTGATTGATATCCTTCTATTTCTAAATTATGTTTAATGGAATAGATTCTCGTATTTATCAAAGCTAACTGAATCTATCGATTTTTATCAAAAACAGTAATGATTAGAACATTGTACTTCTATCGTCGTCTGATGCGCGTACGTAGAAGTGAAAAGTATTACAAACCTAAATAAAAATATCGTCAAATCGATATAGTACAGTAAGACCTCTGAAACAAGAACTAAAAGAAGTGTTGAAATTTACAGGATAGTAATTAGCCTTCCGTCGCCCACAGACGATTTCAAAGGACTATCGGAAATTATTTGTAACTAACGTCTAATTGGAATATGTATATGACGTATTTCCTTGTTGAAGTTCTATACTGTCAAGTAAGTAATGATGAAGAAACATGCCACAGCATAGTACATAAAAATACGACTTTTTTTAGAGAAATACTGTTTCAAATTTCAATCTCTTAAGAATTACGTTAACAGTTCTTTGTTTTTGCGTAATAAAAAAGCAGATTATATTTATAGCATGAGAGAATATTGCAAAATTCATAAATTGATAGTTCAATGCCTATCCGTTTCGTTTCTTTCGAACTTATTTGTTTAGTCATTCTTTTTAAAAGTTTTCAATCAAAAACGTATCAAATCGAATTTTCTAGCAAAGTTCAACTATTAGCTAATAGCTAGAATAATGCATCTAAGTTTTGAAGAGAATGTATCTGTACCATGCCGAAAAAGTTTCTCTTGATCATATATTTAGTATCTAATCAATATTTAAACCAATAACAATGAAAATGCTTTACTATTAATATTTAATTAATATCGTTTTTCATCCTAAGAATTCGAAGAAAAATCATGAATTGAATAATAATTATTAAACAATAGCATTTCTATAGAGCTTTGTCATATATTTAGCAAATGTACTTGAAAGGTATTCATAGATTCGAGTCCCTTGTGCCCATCAATCTTGTTCAAATAATAAATTTAAGGACAAAGGAGTAGGTTTGGCATGCAATACAAGTATAGACTATGTTTAATCGCTGACTAGAGTAGAGAATCTTATTGACACATATTTGTCATCTACAAGTCAATTTAACGATGCTGAGAAATATCTTAGTTTAATGGGGCCTCGAAACGATCTATGATTAATCATATACGTATATCACTACAATAAGAACTACATGCAGAATTGTCAAATATGAGCTCTAAAATTTGAATTGAACATACAATGAATTAGTATTTCGGAAACTGATCCATATCTATGATTCGTCAAAGATTCGATATCTACGTAACAGTTACTATAGAGCAAAGCAAAGTTATTGTACTTTTGAACGATATCGATGACTGAGCAAGAGCCGTGCTCGAAACTCGAACAGAATGTCGTTTGATAGAAAATTAAAAAGTCGACCATAATTCTGATGCCAACTTAAGAATGAAGTTATTAATGTATGTAATAATTAATCTATAATAATCATTAAAAGAATTACGTCTGAAAATTTACGATTCAAATATTTCTGCGACAATAAAATTTTAACCTGTTATTGATTGGTTTACATTAGCATGAATCACTATAGAGTGACAAAAACTCGTCACATGTTTGGATAGTAAAATCAAATATTCAAAATAAAGTACAAAAGTTTCTATCCCCTGGTACTATGATTTATATTCATTCCAGCACAAATTTTTGCTATATTTTATTTATGAATTTCAATTTCATCTGTGTGTGAGTTGTATTTTCCCATTTATTTATCGAGTTTGACACTGCTTTTCCTGTGCAGAAAATTACTAAATATCATACGGACAACGATGTTGATGAAAAATATATTCTATGATGTTCAGATGGCGTTGAAGTGTTCGTTTTTTATTTATAAAAACTATGAATAATAGAATGATGAGTAGATATTGTTTTACTATGCTTTTTTTCCTGATATCATAAATATTGAACTGTTGGATTCAAGATTTTTTCTTGATAAGCTTGGAAATACCCATCAGTGTTAGGTACCGTTGATCAAGTAGAATTGTATGAAAATTATTATACAAAAGTTGATACATTCAGTGGTCGTGCAAGGTTGTGTTTTTAGGGGGAGCAATACAAATTTCTTAAATATGTAAGTACCATGAAAGGATCAAAATACATTCTTTTTTGAAATCTACATATGACACTTTTCTTTATGTTGAAAATATCTTTTCCTTTCACCTTTTCTCCGGAAAAAGATCGGTAATAATACCATTAATATCAATTCAATAATCTCTTTCTATATTAATTAAAACTAAAGAAGTTAATCGTTCTTGATCTTGACCCATTGTATGTTTTAGATGTTTTTCGATTTCTCTTAGAGAAGAAAAGCTTCTTCCCCAACAACTTACATTGACAGGTATTGTCCATAAAATTTTTAATAACTCGTTTGTTTCTTCAAGAGAAAAATGAAAGCAATGTTACACGAAATGTTTTTTTGAAACCGCTAAATCCTATATTTGTTTTAAATTAGTTGCTTTTTTTGTACGAACGCTGTTTATCTTGTAAAATCGAGCGATTTGCTTGTATGGCAATCATTTTACTGTGACTACAGAGCCGCGTTGATTATCTCTGTTGGAATGAATTTAAAGTTATTTTATTTTTTGATACTCAGAAGGTGTAAGATGTTATGGGACATAACTGACAACCTCTAGTAGTGTAGAGTAGTGCACGGGTACAACCTTTCGTGCTCGTACCGCACTCTACTCGTTATTGTGATGGCAAATGTAAGTTCAGTATTTTATTTAGTTTCACTAAATAAGAATGAAATAACAATCTTTTCATGCTTATCACAAACAGTGTCGAAGAAATACAAGCGCATCTAGCGAATCAGGATTTAATAGTTGTGTACGAGTTACTAGCGTTTGCTCAGTCTCGCTAAATAATCTTTCACTATTAGCTGAACTAGCAGGAATGAATAATAAAGCGACAGCCAAACGCATTAACTGTTTATAACTAAGTGAATAATTTTGCCATCACTGTAATATATCAGTACCTTGTGAAACAATGAATTTCTTTTTCACAGAATCAATTACTTCATAAAATTGATCAGAATATTCATCATCTGATGCATCACTATCTTTTCCACTAAATGATCTTAATACGTAATTAATAGTCAATTCACCATCTGTATTCGTTAAATATGTGCTCGTACTCTATCCGACCCATGGGTTGCAGTATTCTATTCTTGAGTTAAAAATAAAAATAAAACAGTCTAACAAAAGTGAATCAGTACGAATAAGAAATTGTGCTATTCATTCGAATCTTTATTATGAAAAGTATGAACCAACAGAAATTTCTTCCTACATATAATAGTTGAAGTTGAGTGCATGACACTTACTGATATAAAACACTTGATTGATATCTATTGTTGAGTTGCTTTCATTCTTTATGTATTTGCTATTCACATGCAGCTATACATCGATAATTAATATCATATGTATGAACTCTCTTTTCTTCTTTTTTTTATCATTTATAAATAGTAGATTGTTAATCACCATCTTCATTCATCTTTTTTTTTCTTCATATGACAATGTCATATCTAATTATTAGTGTGTTTCTATTAGTAGTTGTTAGCTTTAGGCCATCAGATTTAACTATAAGTCAAAAATTCGGTGTGTTCGCACGTTTCTATTCAAATTTTGTACAATTAAATCGTCCTGTACCATTCGGAACGTATCCATCAGAATCCGACGAAGAACAATCAGCGGAACAATATCGATTTTCATTTAATGAAAAAGAATATTCACAAATATCTGAAGAATCCTTGACAATATTGAATGCACGTGTTATCGAACGAACAATTATTTATCATCCAACACCGAATTTTGAAAGTATCGGTTCACGATATATTCATCGTCGTGATCCAAAAAATGATCACGGTGTTGAAATTGAACTTGTTACTTCAAAAGATCTTCTCTTTCGAGAAGTTCAACAACCAAATAATTATTTTTATCTAGCATCATTTGATAATCTTGAATACTTAAAAGAAGTACCTGTTATGCCTTACTATGAAGTGAAATTTATCTGTGAACATCTACGGACAACAGATTTTGAAATAATTATACCTGCTTTATCATATGTTTATAAAAACATCCTTTGGAAACCTCGTTATACGATCGATCTCTCATTATCTACAACAGATAAACAACCAGCACTATATGCTTATGCTGATATTCATAATGATGGTGATCAATTGATTGATTTTATAACAGCTGAGTTTATTGCTGGTAAAAAGACAATTACGACTGTTTGTCAGTAGCTAACTCTTCATTTTGAATCTTTAGGAGATATTCATTTAAATCAAAGACCAGTTGCATATCTACGTTCGGCTTTAGTTGATGCTCAGAATAATAAAATATTTGATTCATTCGAATCAGATGAACAAACCATCGGTACACATGTATACAAATTTTCATCGAAATCAACAATTAAATTACCACCACGATCAATAAAATCCATCAAATTCTTTGAAACAAATGTTACCATTGAAAGATTTCTAATTTATTCATCTGAATTCTCGATTGTTAATTCATGTGGTAAACTACTTAATGCATTCAATATGACATCATATAATAATTTTATTCCTAATGGATTCTTAACATTGTATGAACAGAAAAGATTAATTGGACAAGTACATTTACCAGATTTGACTAAAGGTGAAACATATACAATGAAATTGAATACTGATGCTGATGTTTCATATCGTCGACAAATTCATATAATTGAAAATCATAAAAATTCTGGTTCAATCATATACCATGTTGAATATGTTTTCGAAAATTATAAATCATCTCATGACGTTCATCTTTATTTTATTGAAACATTTAGATCATTGAAATATTTTCAAATAAGAAATATTTCCACATCACATGATAATCAAAAGAAACCTGATCTTGTATCGTTTGGTACTGATTTACGAGGATATATTATTGTACCATGTC
>OENT01001088.1:0-57413 GCA_900239685.1 Rotaria macrura | reverse complement strand
TCTCTTCGTAGTGTTTAGTTATCGAATAATGCATTAAAGTAAACTCCACTCTGAGATTCTAGTTGCTACCTAAAAACTTAACCTAACACTATTAACACCGAGATTTTAAAATTTTCAGTGAGCTTTTTGAACTTTTCTTATAGATCTATTGTAGGGATGTAACAACAACAATACGGTATTGGTATTGTTTTACTCTTCATGTATTGGAAAGAAATATTGAACACAATACTATTCATATGCAAGTCAATTAAAAATTTTGAACATATTCATGGCGGATTCTCAATCTTTGTTCACGAACACTTCAACTTTTATGCCTTATAGCTTGACTCACGGCCTACTTTACTAGAAATTCTGATTGAAGGGAGGACTTCGCTATTGTTCGAGTGCTAAGTAACTGGTTTCTAAAGAGCCTCTCATCCCCTTTCAAGTGTAATAGTGAAAATGAGCTAAATATACGCGCTGTACAAATGAAAGCGACCAATGAGACTGGTAAAAGAGGTAACAATGACCGGTGACACCGATGATGGTGACCGTTGAAACCGGTGACATCGGTGACCGGTAAATACCGGTATAACGGTGACGAACAGTCACCGTTGCATCCCTACAACAGATGTGATCCTGAATTGACATAGTCTTACTCAGACATAGAGAAAATTAAAGATCAATTACTAGATGCAATTCGTATATTCACTCAGTTTTTACTCCATACAGCTCCAATGTCACAAAATTTGTTTTTAACTTGGTTGGATCTTCAGATAAAAAACGAAGAAACTTTGTCTTCTCAACATCCATTGACTACTTTCAATGTTAAACTATATTGTTATTTGCATCTAGTCAATCAGAAGTACACCCAATATAATATTCGGAAGATTATAAATGGTATCAGAAGTAATCAAGAAGACATATCGTTAAATGTTATTTTTAACTGTATCAAAGAATTACTTGCATATCCGATCATAGCACAATAAATGAAGACAATCGAAAAAAGTCTGATGCAAATATTCAAGCATCATGAACATAATATAACTTCATATGAAATTGAACAGATTTCCTAAGAATGTCTTCAATTAAAAAACCGACTAATAATCAGTGAAATCCTTTGAGTATTTTTGTCACTTTAAGTGTTTTGGTTTTTTATGAAAATTCTAAAAAGAGAAGAGATTTTAAATCTGTTTTTATGGGTATTAATCATCGCATAAAACTTTATTAAATGGAGTATTCGAAAAAATAAAAATCTAGAATAGTTTTGTTCTTTTTCGAGCGATCACTATCTATTCATTTTGTGATAGATTACTACTGGAATCTTTCTGAATATCGACATGAATCAAGACGCTACTGACGTATGGGTTCTGTGCGAGATTTTTAAACAGCTTGTAATCGCTGTTTTTAGAACACAAAAATTCCTTGAATACTTTTGTTAACAATTTGAGCTGTTACAATGTATGTGAATCATTTATATCGTAAAGGTAAGTCGTCGTTCATGATCATTCCTCATAGATTTTTAATAAAGTACAGTAAAGTTCAATGACTTGAAGAACAATGATAAAATCCAGAAAGGAGAAAGAATTATCGAATAGGATCTTAGATTTGACAATGCAATTTATTTTCGAATACAAAGGTGTTAACAAAAATCTAGACAATTTTGTAAACTCTATGGATAAATCAATTCATCATTGAAATGTCACGATAAGATTATAGTTCTAATAAGACACGTTTACAAAATCTATTCTCTTCTAGGTAAGTTCATTTTTAAGAGAATCTCTTGAGAATCAAAAGGTTTATCGAAACTTGGCATAGTTCTATAAAATCACATTCATGAAATTGATTCTTTGATCAACTTAATTTTAAAATATCAATCCATACGAAATTTTATCGAATCATGAAGAGTATATGACTACTTTCAAGGAAAATAATCGCTCACCTGACTATAACAATTTGTTGCCTGTTTACACCAGCATGGTACGTCATGTTTGAATGGAGAATTTAATTTTCCAAAAAGTCTATGACGTTATGAAAATGACGTCTAGAGCAATATTACAAAGCACTCACCAATCAAATAAAGTTCGTTTGAAAATTCTGAGGCTTGTTCTTGGCTCAACTGTAAAGATTTCATACAAGTTTAAATGATGATTTGCTTGTATTAAAAATGTGAGATATTTTCTTTAGCATTTCTGTATCCAAACCGAATAATCTCCGAGAGACTTCAAACATAAGTGACTTGGTAAAAGCAATTACTTATTTTCTGGTTTCATTTAGTTAAACGTCAGTTGTGCAGATTTCTTCTGAAGGTTGTCTCACCAGAGTTCTTGGTATTTAGAGAATTTATGTAGTTATTAGAGAATTTGAAAACGATCTTTATTTTGCTATGCTTTTTTTTTATAGCAAACGATGTTCTTTATTCCAATAAAACTATACTAATATGAATGCCTGTGATTATACGTAATCGTGTTGTAATTGGATATTTTTAACTCATCCGTTCTGACAAAAAACAGAAATGTTATCCTCGTTACCATCTGTATTTTTCTAGTACTGAACAAATGAGATACTCATCTTGAATTTCAAATTTCTATGATTACATAAATAAATACCGATTTTTGTATTTACGAGTGCATAATTATGACTATTTGGCATGCTTCTACATGAACATTTAGATGAGAATAAAAAATTTTCAAAATAATTCGACACTGCTAGTTTGTCATTTAAGCATGCTTTGATGAGATCCATCAAATGGAATAATTCATACTTTAAAACCAACTCTAATTTAGTCTCTTTCTCCAGTTCACATTGATCGATAGAAGACATTATTACGATCGAATAGAATTCAATGTTATTTTGCGTACTGCACTACAGACTGCAGTACAGTGACTTTGAGTATAACTTTTTCGATAGAAATATTTTTGTTTATCTATCATAATTGTTTCTCATGCGAAAATGCTTGTCTCTTATTGTTTTTTGGCATATATCTAATCCCAACGTTGTTCGTCACACTGTGAAGATTGCACCGCTTTGATTTGATGGTAAATCCATGCAATAGTATAGTTAAAAAAGAAAATAATTTTAACCGAACATTCTCGTATATAAAACAAGTGCCTTACATGATGTATCATAAACCGTTCTTGCTTGATACCGGTGTTCAACCAAATTAGAGTAGGATCGACACTCAGTGCCATCTATATGTATAGAAATCTAATTGGTGCATTGTGATTGACCAGTGGCCGTTCTTGTTTCTTTCCTCCGCTTCGTTCTGGAGAAAAGGATAGACGTCGGAAAATGGCCGACGATGTGCTTCCTTTGTTTTCTTAAGTGAATCTCCTTTCTACTTCGAACTGATTGCACGGATGAATGATTTCTTTTTCTCTTATTCTTCTAGATATTATCTCTTGTTCGATTATTGATTTTTTTCTTTTGGTATTTTGTTATTCAAATGAAAGAAAAATGAGGTCCATATGAACAGTGTAAGTCGGATAAATAAAAACAAACAATACATATTCTCTTGTATTAATTAACATTTTCTTTTTCATAGGGTGGGAATGAAGAAATATTTGATTAACCACCACTATTTCATATAATTGTCATTTGCTATATTTTTTGTTTTGTATTTTCAATCTTCAATGACTTCTTCTTTAAATAATATTCCAATTTGTTTATTTTGTAATTGTCCATCATCCTGTAGTCTTGGTCAAGGTGATTTATTATCAATTCATTCTACGTCGGATCAATCCCTATCAATTATTAATCCTACACCTCGAACTCTCGAGTAAAGCCGACGATTGATTTTCTCTCTTTTGCTTTGTTAACAAGTTCTTTTTTTGTCTTATTCAGAGATATTCCAATTGAGAAAAGAAATAATTTTATATTAGAAACTGGAAAAATTATCGTTCCTGTTGATTCAGAATTATTCAATATAGGTTTTCAATCTTCATCTGATGTTGCATTAAATGGAAATTTCTGGGTACATGAGAGATGTATCAAGTGGTCATTAGCTAATGGAGAAAAAATAAATGATCATGATGTCATTTGTGCAACTACTGCAAATTCAATTAAACAGGTGAATATTGAAATAAGTGATGCTTTCTTTCTATTATTGTTTTGCTATTTTTTCCTTCAAACTGAAACATACAAGAGATGAACTAATTGCTGTTGCTTCATAAAATTTTATAAAACAAAAGTTCTTCGACATTCCTAAGCAAAAGAAACTTCAGTATGCTACTCGTTCTGATAGAGCATGTTAAACAGAATAGTCTGTCAAACGATGTAAAGATTCGTTACAGATGTCAACAATTATCTCTGCTTATTTACATGTTAAAAGGTTGCAATAAAAGAAAAAATTCTTTTCCTCACATAAATCTGTTCCAGCGATAAAATAAAATACTGTACCTACAGACTGATTAACTTAACAATGTCTTATAAAATGGAACTGATCAAAATTTTATTGAAGAGCATGGTCTGAATTCGTAGGATTACGACATACAAATACATAATCGTCGAGTGGCATAACTTGATATTATGCCTAGTAACAGAAATAGATGAGACTAGCCTAAATCGATTTGGACTCATGATCAGTCAAGAGTTGAGTTTTTCGGAAAATTATTAAAAACCAAAAATTTCAATTAATAGCACGGTTAAGAGTTTTGACTACAGCGTTGAGTCGTTCCCTCGAACCTAGCGAATAACTTCATTGAAAAGAGAGCATCAACTTGTTAAGAAGTTCGACGTTGAAGTTGACTGAGACGGTATATTCCGTCCCAGTCGACCAGATGCATGTTGTTTTTTCGTATGTAAATATTAGCCTTGTGAAAATCTTAATATGACATTAAACGACATCATCTTAGATCTTTTCGTTGGATTATGCCTTTTGAGTAGTACTGCCTTCATACTGGAGGAAGTATAGATCCAAAAATCCGACTCTTGCGAAACACTACATATAAATACCCATTTTTTACTACAATACTAGAGAATTGTGTAGAAAGCATCTGTTCCAAAATAGACAGTAAAATAATCTTTCGTATGATCAGTAACAGCTGTTAGTTTATGTTTGACATGTTAATTCCGTAGGGAATGCGTTAATAGCTTGCTTTTGTGAATGACGACAACAAACATACATTTTCGATATGGATAAAAAAAAAGCTTATCCTAGAAAAATAAACATCGGGTCGATATGTCGAAGAAAATCGGCTCCATAAAATAGACTTAGCTTTTATTTTGAGCCTTGTACAACACAAAAGTTTAAATAGACGTAGTAGTTACATGCCTAATATTTAACATGTTTAGAAATGTACAATATGTGATCGTTATGGAGCTTCACTTTCTTGTCGAAATGAATCATGTTCATTGAAATTTCATTTACCATGTGCACAATCATCGGGCTGCTTTTTTTCACACTCTCAATTGACATTACTTTGTCCACAGCATTTAGATTCAGTTGTATCGAATTGTAAGATAAATTTCATCGATATCTGTCTTTGTTAATTTTCATTTTCATTTTATTATCAGTTGGCGTTGAGTCATCATCATGTGAAGCATGTTCAGAGCCAGGTGATGTTCGTGGGCAATTATTTTGTACGAATTGTGATAAGCATTATCATGCTGAATGTCTTATGCTTGAATCGAATCGTGTCGTACGAACAGGTTGGCGTTGTCCCGATTGTAAAATTTGTCAAACATGTCGACAATCTGGCGATGATGCTGAAATGATTATGTGTAATGTTTGTGATAAAGGTTATCATACATTTTGTTTACGTAATCAATCAATACCAAAAGATGGTTGGAGTTGTTCAAGTTGTTTATCATTAACCAATAAAAACTCGTCATCGAAGTCTATATGTTCCCTGTGTCAAAATGAAATTTTATCAAAACAAAACATTCGTCAATGTCATCAATGTCAAATACGTGTTCATTCAATGTGTCATTCAATGAATGACGATTACTATGATGATGATACAGCATATATGTGTCGATCATGTTCAATGTCATCTATAACAACATTGCCTATGGATGAAGGAGACGATGATGATGATCAAAAAGAAATCTACCGTTCATTATCGAATTCCAAAATGAATAGATTGTTAAGTAAATCACAAAAATCGAGTGTAAGTTTGGTCAACGATATAATTTGACGTAACAATAGTTTTCTTTTAGTAGAAACTTACAAAGTTATGAGAAAAAAAAAGATTATAGTCCAATAATTTAAGTTATCAGTTTGTTCTTGGAAATGTATCAACAGTTATCAGGATTGGCTTTATGAGTCTACTATTTTGTTTCTTTTCGAACTTCAATGTCATAATATATGTATTCTAGTTGTGGATATCTACAGTGGATCTCGATGGAACTCGAGATTTTTAATGAAAAATAA
Organism: Rotaria macrura; assembly: GCA_900239685.1. NCBI lineage: Eukaryota > Metazoa > Rotifera > Eurotatoria > Philodinida > Philodinidae > Rotaria > Rotaria macrura. Next base: position 51,061 of record OENT01001088.1, on the reverse strand, counting down.
TTAACCTTTGTTTTTTATTCGACTGGAAATGAATTGATAGCCATCATTATAGGTTTTCATGTCGTACTAATTCTTGATACGAACTGTTCCATGTGATCCGATGGAAAAAAAGTCATTTCACTGTGGAATTGAAATTTTTATTGTCAGATGATCTCGAAGCAATAAATCCTGAAAACTTTCAGTCAATTTATTTTCTGAAACTAATTACGAATCAGTTATATTCTAAATCAGAAATGTGTCTTTTTTAGATAGCTTTCATACATTGCGTTTGTTTCCCTAAGAAGAATATAATAATAAAATTCTCAACTCACACAGTATCTCTTGTCTGTAGTGAAAGAAGTGTTTTAGTTCTATGGAACCTTTCGTCTCATAGAATGCTAACTTTTCTAACAGAGATTTCTCGTGAAACGAGAGCATGTAAACCCTGGAGCGATTCATCCTATGAATGAGAATATACATCTAACAGCGAATACTTTAGAGTTTTTTTTCGGCACGATACAAGTAAATTTTCGAATGATTCTATTTGGACAAAACTAAATGTTACGTTGAACTATTTAGCGTTTGATTGAGCCGACTGTTATGCGTTATAAATAGCAATGCACTATATACTAAACAGTATTTCGAATAATTGAAGAAATAAAAATCATTAGAACATGAGCAACACAAGTCCTCATATTCATGCTATGTCTACTGAGTTATGATAAATAATCACTTAACATTTATCAGCGTCGAATATATTACTTGCTTGTATTTAAAACGAATGAATATTTGATAATAAACATAATACTCGATGCAACACATCGTCAATCCAGTGTTTATCATTATTCTTAATACCAATACGTTTTGATTTATTTGCGACTAAGAAAGAAGTCCAGTGAATCCATGGGTTTAAAAATAGATAGAACCAAAGAATTCCTTCCGGAAATAGACATGTTATTGAATCTAGTCACATTTTTGTTTATCGTAAAGCATTTGCATGCCTTTTTTGAAAAATTTACTCATCATATTTGAAATTATCATGCAATGAACACACTCTACTTCGTATACACGAATTCAAAATTTTCTTTTTTTTTAGAATTCACCAACAGCATCACCAAATAGTGGTATATCAACCCGTAAACGTCGCAGTATTGATTATAGTCAACAATCATCTCTTGAATATACACCCGGTGGTGGTGATAGCAATGAAATGACAACACCAACAACTAATATTCATCAACAAGAAACACCATTTCTATTTGAATCTTTATCGAGTATAAAAGATGAATCCTCTGAGCATTCATTGGATTTACCCATGACAACAGCAATTAATATACCGATAAAACAAGAAGATGACGAACAACCCATACTACCCCAGCCGATTAAATCCTTACGTGCGCAAGCAAGTCAAAAATCTGGTAAAGGCAAACCAACATTTGATAACCGTTCATATGGAGGTGAAATAAGTAAAAAACGAGCTCGACGAGTAAGTGTTTTCTTCTTTTTTTTCTTAGAATAACAACTCGAAGCTAAATCATTTTTTTTTGAAGACTTTAAACAATGGTCATCGTCGTGCATCATCACCGCAGTCATCGACTGGTACGATTCAAATGGCTGGTACAAATCCAACGCGTACAGGTACAACGGCCGGTACCGGTTGTCGTGGTCGTCCCCCCAAAATTCGAAAAGATATTCCTATTCAACCAACAGTAATATCATTTTAAATTTTCTTTTTAAGAGAAAATTCAATTTTGTTTCGTTTTTTAATCATCAAAAAATATAATAGAATATCGATGAAACATCAATAGCACCGATGAATCTATTAAATACAAGTACTGGTAGCACCGGTAGTTCGTATACAGTCGGTGCTGTTAAACGGGACGATGATGAACATCATGCTGTAACTGTGCTCTGTTCAACCGACGAACTATATACATTAGGACAAGATATGTGTGTTAGTTGCGGAAGTTTCGGTTTAGATGAAGAAGGACGTTTAATATCATGTACACAATGTGGACAATCCTATCATTCTTATTGTGCTGGATTAAATAAAGTAAATCTCTTTTTAATAGAATGAAAATATCTTCTTCAATTAAAACAAATCTTGCTCATATTCTATGTTTAGTTATCCAAAGTAATATTAAAACAAGGATGGCGCTGTTTAGATTGTACTGTATGTGAAGGCTGTGGTAAACCAACAGATGAATCTCGTTTGTTATTATGTGATGATTGCGATATCTCATACCATACATACTGTCTGCAGCCACCCCTTGATCAAGTACCAAAAGGCAACTGGAAATGTCAGTGGTACGTATAGTAAAATATTTTGTCGAATTCGTTAAGGACCAAGGAAGCGGCAGGTCGAAAGTTCGAACCTCACGCTTCGCCTCATATCCTATGGAGAGCTCAATCTTTCTTGATAGATGGCTCTCTACCATAAATGAGGAATAATATACTCTGCATTCTTCGGAGGCCTTCAGATAACAAGGAAGGTATAACTCTTCCTCAAGTGTAGAAACAAAACATGTCATATCTTTTTAAAGATATTATTCACATATCCTTCGAAAATCTATTCGAAATAAGCCGTGGCAAAGCTTGTATAGGTTACGTCTTCCGACTTTTTTTTGAGTGGGATGTGATACGTGTCTGATTAATTTATAAGTAAACGCTGCGACAAATATCGTTTGCTTCGTTCGATTAATTAATCATTCGAATGTTACCATTGTCTTGGAAAGATCTTTTTCATCTAACGACTGTGTCTCCATATGGATGCAGTAATTTGCCTTGAAACTTGACTTGTGAAACTAAATTAAAATGTCTGATACTTATTTGAAAACATGTTAATAAAAAAATATTAGGAATTGGAATTACTATCAAATATACGAAAAAATTCAATCATTCTAATTTAGAATTTAGATAGTTCTCTTGCTATTCAAGGAACTTACGTTCAGATTTTGATTCTTGAAATGATCCATCCATAGGCATATTTTACTAAAAACTCCTGGGACTCTAGAAGTTTAAGAACGACCATGTAATGCTATATCATAAGAACAGATAAGTAGTAGAATAATGTATTTTTCATAAATAGCTTAGTTAAGTCATTTAAAGCTTAACAAGAAACGCACTTCGAATGAGATGATTTACTATAAATATGATCATACACTTATCCATACGTAATATCTTTGAAAAAATTAAGAAAATACATCAAATTTCACCTTTGACATGATTGAAAAATTCTTCAGTAAGCGCGTCCTCCAGTTATGGTTTCTACTGACGATACAGTCGTCTCTATTAGTTCTTTAAAGACTTACGCCTGTGAAAATATTCTTCTAAGCAGCACAGAATATCTAGAAAGTTACAGTTTTACTTGAATTTATATACCATTACATGTCTTATGCAAAAAAATCCCTTAAAAATGTAAAATCTACGAAAAAGTCAAGAATACTGAAACGTTCTATTTTTCGAATAATTTTCAAAAACAAATTCATCGAACAAAGGTCCCCATTATTACATATGAATAATTGGTAGCAAGAAGATCTCGTGTGTGTCTAAACGACTTGTCTATGTTTAGGTGTGTTCGTTGCCTTAAATGTGGTTCAACGAATCCAGGCCCGGCTGGTTCATGCTGTTTATGGGAAAATAATTATACTGAATGTGCACCTTGTCATTCACTTGTTATATGTCCTGTTTGTTCTAAACCATATCGAGCCGATGAACTCATTGTTCAGTGTACTTTATGTGATCGTTGGCTACACGGTTCATGTGAACATATTTTATCTGAAGATTCAACATTATCAGCAACTGGTGATTTTATTTGTTCATTATGTCGACCAACAGTAGCCCTATCATCCATCAATGAAACACTACCACCTACGTCATCATCGCCGAAATCATCCTCACCGTCTGATCAAGCACCACTGTTAGTTGTTGCGACAAATACGATAACAACAACGCCGACGACAACAACACCAACAACATCAGCAACATCTCAAACACAACTACCAACTCCTAAAGCAACGAAATTAGATGAAGGTGTTTATTTAACTGATACTGGTCTGGCACAATTGAAATCAATACGTGTTAAGCCATTACCAAAAAAAGCTGCAGCTGGCACCACTATCACACCAATTACAAAATCCAAACGTGGTGGTTTAGCTAACTTCATTATGGGTGGTGTCAAACGAAATAATTCTAATTCAATACAAGATGATGATATGCTGGGTAACAGTGTGGCCGGTGGTGGAAGTGGTACAAGTGATGATGAAGGTACGAAAAAAACAACTGCTACAGTACCAACAGCAAAAGCAGCCAAAGGCTATAATGGTAAGAAATATTATATTCATTGTTACTCATCTTTATTTGTTTCATTGAAAATAGGTATCGGTGGTTTTCATGTTAAAGTTCGTGGTCAGCGTCGTCGTCAAGATCAATCATCATTAAATAATGATCTTGCTCAAGATGATAACATTCATGATGAGTCATTATCGACAAATAAACGTAAACGTGATCGTCGACCATTAAAAAAGAAAAGTGTTCTAGAAGAATGTATGCCACCAGAAATGCAAGAAGCTTTTTTTGGTAGTGATCTCGCTGAAAAAAGTCGTCTTATGGCACAAAATCCTACTCCGGTTGTACCATTACAATTGAATGATCAAACAACAATAAATAACAACAATAATGAATATACAATCAAACTTGATCATGATACAGTTAATCGATTTTTAATTAAAAAAGCAACCAAACTAGCATTAACTGTCAAAGAGGAACGACAACAGCAGCCACAACAACTGATAGTACCTGCGCCAACACCAACGAATAATCTTCCTCCACCAACTATAACAGGACCTGACGATGAAAATGATATGCGTACGAAAGAAAAACTAAAATAGCATTTTTTCAGATTGAATAGTAAAAAAGAATATGTTTTGGTTTTAGAAGCAATTTTGGATAATGAAGAATTTTGTAATTTCGTCGAATACATGATGAATAGCTCAAAAGCAACACAAGATCCTATGCTACCACTCTGTAAATAAATCAAAAATTTCTTTAATTAGTAACACTAAATGTATCATTTTTTCTACATATGTTTAGGTGGTCCAACAGATATTGAAGATTTTCTAGAATTTATCGAACATCCCGAAACTCATAATGATTTACAAGGTAAATATTAGCGAGAAACCAAAACAATGAAAGTAACTACTGTTTTCTCTTCTGTCGTTTAAGCTGTTGATCTTCTCAATAATGCTAACCCAACTAATCCGAATTCTTCAATATCAAATACGAATAATACTGTTCAAGTTATTCAATCGCATCAAACAGCAATGATAACTTCAACGACATCATCTCATCATGCAACGAATTCACAAGTGCCATTAGCTACACCAACATCAAATCTTGTTGTTATGGCGACCAATTCAAATGATAATTCAAAACAGATTATTAATAATCTAGCAAGAGAAATGATGGAATCAACTGGTTTACATACGACTACAACATCTTCAATTCTATCACAAACAAATATTCAAAATGCTGGTCTTACTGTTAAGCAAGAGTGAGTTAACAAAAATAATCGATATCCCACAAGCAACAATCACTTTTTATTTTCACTCATTCGAGGAAAAATCGAGTTTTTTTTAACAAACTGTAGATATTAGGTTTCAAGGAAGCGGTTTTTTTGCTTAGACATGAAATTCAAAAGATTATCAGGTACTCTTTCGTACGATTGCAACTGTCGAAAAACAAAACAGAAAACTATTCAGTCTCTGACGGAAAACCAAAATAATCATATTCAATAAGCTAAAGCACGGAGTACATCATGCTTTTTTTGTAGTTTAATGTGTCGTTCAAAGTTGCATGGATACTATGGGAGAGTAAAAATTTAAAGAAGAAAAATGATAAAAACAGCGAAACGAATGCGAGATATTTTTTAGGAAAACTTTAGAACAACCAAAATATTTCAACCAACCAAGTTAACACATAGATCAGCATGTTCATAATTCAAAAACTGTAATCGATCATATACAAGCTTACGATTCTAACTGCATATCGTACTTAGAGAATTGTTATCGAAAATAGAATACATCTGAGAACCGCTCTCAAGCTTGACTTTCAAGGGTATTGTCTCTGAAAAAAAGAACTGAAGATTTTAACCGTATCATGATCATAGAGAGTGAATCTTTTTCAAGGCAGTCCTAAATTTTAGTTCTAACTTTGACATCGATCTTTATCCGTACATATTCACAGAAATCGTGTAATACTTTCAGAAGACTAGTCAGCTTCAAATCGACACTTGATGAAGTATTCATTCTTTTTATTTCATGCTTCAATTTCAAACTCTACTCTCATAGAATACAGTCAACAATTCTCTAGGCAATCTAATATTTTATCGAATGGAACCTGTTAGGTATCGTAAAATAATTATCTTGTTTTAGAAAAATATTCAAAATAGAAAGTGATAAAAGAGAAATAATACTCTTCGTCTTGAGTTTATATCAAAATAGTTGTTTACTTGCTTATATTTTTAATGAATTTCTTCGCGTCAGAATACTCATACCATAGCTTCTGTGATATAATTTGCATGACATTGAATTCATCGCTCGAATTTGACTTGTACGAACGAGAAAAACTCGTTTGATTTAAGCTCATTCCAATCTGTAATATTCTACAAGATCACATATCTCCTTCGTCCGAAAGATTAATATAAAATCAAGTTCACATTTGGTTTGCCTAATATGAGACGAAATATCATTATAGCTAACTTGAAAACTTTATCTCTCACTCTAATAAACAAATGAAAACATTTCCCTAGATTCCATGATCATACACATCAACCAAGTCAAATAATGATTTCTCAACAACAGCAAAATTGGTCTCAACAGCAAACAATGATACGCATGCCAATACTGCCAACAGCTTCAACACCAGTACCAGCTAGTACAACTCCAACACAAGATCGACCGGGATCGACTGCAGGTGAACATACAAATTTAATGGAACGAACACGTGAAGATGAATCATTAGGAACAAATGCAACTATGTCGAATGTGCTGTATTGTAATGTTAATCATCCGGAATTAAAACAGCAGTTTCCAGGTAAAATAATCATTGACGATCAATATTTTCGGTTCTTCTTTTATTCTGACAACTGTTCATTTTCAGTAATTCACTATATACCTTCGTGTGAGTAAAATCGAAGGGGATAAAGGATTATATTTTATTATTATTTCTATGATTTCTTTCTATTCATATTTAGTAGAGAAAATAAAACAATGTTTTGTTTATTGTTGTTTTTAAACTTTTTGTTTTCTTAAGATTTTAATGAACGATTCAAACAAATGAAAAAAATCTGGCGTAAAGTACCAACTGATGCGAAACAGCACTATACGCAACAAGCACGCCTTAATCGTACAAAACGACGTGCATTAAAAAGCTCAACTAGTCAATCATCAACAACATCAAAAGGTACTAAACGTAAAACTTCATCAAAACAACAATTGAGTGAACCTGAAGATAATACTAATGATCTTGGAGCTGGTAGTGAAAGTCGTTCGTCAACACCATCATCATCGACAACAAATGAAACAACAACAACGGTTGTTATTCATCCGAATGAACAACATCAAGAACATCCGACAACACATATTTTTCAACCAACAAGACAACTATATTCACCAGGAAGTACTAATTTAATGGTTTCAACACCGAATAATCCGACAAATTTTCACCATCAACCTTATGTTGCACAACAACAAATGCAACGGCCACAACAGCCGGGGTAAGCATCAAACTGTATATATTGGCATGTGATTGACTTGAATTAAATATAACATAACTGAAAGTTCCCGAATACATGTGTAACATCTTAGTTGAGTAGAAGACAAACTGAAACATACGATCTGAAAAGTGGTCAATGTTAGAAGAGGTTCTCTTTTTCGAAATATATATCATTAATCGGAGTATAGTAGTTTTTGAATGGTGATGTTTTTCTCGCTGTTGAAAATAAGACTTTGAAGAAAGACCCATAGAATGAAAGTCTACAGTTAATGTTCAATAGTGTCATGAACTATTTTCCATCCTATGTTTTTTTCGTTAAAACTATTCTAGCACGGCTCGTGGTACATGATTAAAAGTTTTGCTATAGCCTCTACGTAACATTGGAAATGGGCCATTCATCTCGATTAGAGTAGTCAGTAAAAATCTACAAACGGACTTTTTTAATAGTTGAAATGATTCTTTCTTGAAACTTTGAAACTACAGTTCAGTTTACTTCATTAGATAAGATACAATCTTAAATTTTTTCAATTAATTCTAGAAATCTACCTGCTTGTAATTTTTGAAGATTCTCATCTTAAGAATATTATCACTGAACATGTTTTGGGACTATTAATTTTCACTGAGATTTCTAGACGTTTTTATTTCATAAATTGCATAAAAAAAACAAGAATACTCTATTTTCTTTTGATCGATCGTACGCTTGCCAATGGTTGACTCGATTTGCTTGATTGTAAAGTTTGAACTCGTTTCATGTATAAATCAACGATAGCCATCAATGTCATCCTATGAAAAAATTGAATCAAATATCTATATATTTCACAGATATAATTCGCCTGTTTCTACACCAACTGGTTATCCACAACCACCACCACCACAACGGTTTAATTTTCCTCCTCAATCACAAGTTCCTCCACCGCAACAACAGCAATCTCAAAGTTCACCTTACTTTGAATATGCACCATCAACACCACGTCCGATACCACCACATCAAACTTCATCATCAGCAGAATCGACTCCTATTCTTCATGGAAATACTACAACAACCAATACTAATCCAATACGTAAATCGAATTCTTCGTCTGATGCAACAACATCCTATCATCATGTTTCACCTATGGATGAAACATCGCCGTATCATCAACAACAATCACCATATCCCAATCAAAATCAATTAAAACAACAGCAGCTATTACCACGTGGTATGCCACCAAGACCACAGCAAATCATCCCAAGATTTTCTCAACAAGACACAGCTAATTTTGTTCGTACACCATCATCGACGAGTGCACCTGGTCAATCTACAAGATTTATTTTTGCATCACCACCCAATCAACAAACACAACAACAAACAACACATTATGTGCAATATACACAACCAGGACAAGCACCACATACAGTTGTTGTACAACAAGGAACCAATGAACCATTTCAAAGAATGGTATACATCGACATACGTATTTTTGATCACTTAATGCTTTATTTTTTCTTTTGTTTCTCAGTCTGAAAGTCCAGCCCATCAACATATGCAACAACAACAGCAACAGCATCAATTATCTCCACAATTTAGTCCTCATCATCTTCCAATGACACCGAATCCTCAGCAACATCCTATGGCTATGCAACAACAACATCATATGTCACCTTATTCATCACAACAGCAACAGCAGCAGCAGCCTATGCATCATCCACATATTCAACAAGCACAACATTCACCAACAATTGTTGTTCAACCTCCACCCCAATTTTCTCCATCATCTGTGCATCATCATCAACTAACACTAGCAACAAGTGGTCATCAGTCGCCACCGAATGATCCTAATAAACGACAAATACAAATGCAAAAACCACCTCCACAATTACTCGTTAAACATGAACCACTGTCCTATGATGAACAACAACCAAAAACTGAAATCCATGATGAATCATTAAATGAGTCAATTAATACAAGTAAAAGTCGTCCTGATCCATTACTATGTAAGTGTTTTACATAAGCTAGATAAACATAATATAATACATAGTGATTCCTAAATAACTAGATGTAGGTAGTTTTTTAGTTTCACTTTTTGCACACAACAAGTCTAGAATTACGCTCATTATTTCACTCTTTCTTGCTCTGATGATTTGTTTTAGTTGATATCACTAATATAATGGTTGAGTGAAAATTACAAATGCTTTGTGTTTTAATCATTTTATTCGAACGAAAAGAAACAATTAAACACTGTCTAGTAACTACGTGTCAGAAAATGTTTGAAATTAATGAAAAGTATTTCAGTACAGAGTGGAAAATTTTTCAAATTTCCCTACTCCTTATAAGCATTTAAATTTCGAATTCGCTCAGACAATAATTTCTCAAATTATCGAATGTTACGTGTTCTAAAAATGAGAATACACTCTAGTCTACATCTCAGATATTTTAGATTAAATTTAATTCTTAGAATTGTACTATAATGAAACCGATCGTATTACAAGCGCTCCGTTTCAATTAGAAAGCAAATAAAAGTATTCAAAAGATTCGCGATGAGAACGATTAGCATAGATCATTGCTCAAACGTATACATTACAAAGTTTCGTGCGAAACTTTAAATATGATTGAAGTGGGTATATTTTCAAGTGTTCGACTGTGTTCAGATGAAGATTCTATTGAGATAACAAATCTAAATGCTCAAATTTAAGCATTAATTTATAGAGAGTTTGAGCTTTACACAGAGTAAACTATGAGTTAAAAATATTAGTTTACTGCAATAAATACTTGAAACGATTTTATTAACAAAAATGAATCGTTCTATTTACAGTTGTATTTCAACATACGAAATATTTCTATTGCTAAAGTATTTAAAATAAAATTGTATTCATGGGAGATTCATTTTTGACAACATTCGCAATCAGAATATCATCGATATCTCGAAAGACGCTAGTTTAGGTTTAGTTTTTTTCTTCGAAGTATCACCTCGATCAAAAAGTCATCGAACACTTATCGATACTTTCTCATGAGATGCATTTGAATCTCAACATTGGTTCAAGCAGGTATTTTTTTGAATACACTTTATAAATTTCACACATCGTCTACGATCCAATTGGAAACACTGTTTATCAATTAGTATTTTATGAATCATCTTGCATAATAACCTTGATCAATCTGATCTAAAATAAAATCTCAACTTATCGTATTCTAGCTGTACCACTTCATGTTCTCGAACAAATCGACGAAGTTATTAGTGATGTTATATCCGGTGCCGGTATTATTCCTCAAGAAATATCGTCAAACACACATCCTACGTCAACACCTATTCAAATTGTACCATTAACTCAACCTAAAATGCCACCGCAACATATGATTACAGCTCATCATCCATATGTTCAACAACAGCAACAAGCACACGAATGGTCGAATTATCAACAACAACCAACATTAAATATCGCTGCTATGCGTGGTCCACCATCTTACACACATTATCATTCTCAACAACAACAACATCACCATGATCTATTACCAGCAACAACAAATGTAATTAACACAGCTGGTGTACCACAACATGAACAACAACAAATAGTTGCCGAACGTATTTCATCGATCTTAGCATCATCACCACACGAACAGCAACAAACAACTGTATCTCAGACACCAATACAAATTAAACGCGCATGGCCAATGAATCAACATCCACAGGGTGACAATCATTTTCTTGGTATGTGAAAGATGCTCTCCTATTTTCTCTTTCTCTTCTCTCGATTCCATTAAATACAAGTAGATCTATTTTCACATTCAACCATAATGACAATCGCTGTAAATGGCGATGGTGAGTCCCAAGTAATAAAACAAAAATATTGACCATATCTGTTCACATAAAAAGAAACATCCAAAAAAGCTATTTGCTCATGCTGCTCCAAAAGAAAAAGAACTAATCAATAATTAGTGTGTTTTCATTAATACCGATCGCTTCAGCATGATACCTTACGGGAATAGTGGGTTTTCAGAGACAAAGAAAAATAAAGAAACAAATAAATCGAAGTTTTCATTTTAAATATTTTACTATTCTTTATGTTTAGCTGTGTCATCGACAGATCCATCAATATCCCTTGAAGATCTACTAGAACGTGATTTCAAAGATAAGCAACAACAGCAACAACAACAACAGCAGCAACAACAACAACAATCATCAACTTCAACAGAATGGGGAACAGTTGAACGAAGTGCAAAATCATCAACGAATTCTACGACACAACAAGCACCATTAACACTTGCACATGCTGTTCATCTTCTTCAACAAGCTATAACACATCCTTTATATCAACAATCTCCACCACCTGAGTTAAATGGTTTGGTTAGTGTTGGACGTGATAATGATTTGACGAAAATCGATGCTAACATAAATGAAGAACAATTCGAACGTTATGCACGATGGTTAAAACAACGACGAGAAATAAACAGTCTAAGAATAAAAGCTGACGAAACAAATCTTGCTGATATTAAAAAAAAGAGAAATATTTTGCTAAAGAAACAAAAACAAGTAAGAATCGAACGACTATTTCAAACTTCACACTATTACGATAAACTTCTCGGTATATAAGAAGAGTACTATTGATAATCATCTATCCTCTGTATCAAACATTTCATAAAAAGATACTACTAATACTTTTCTTAGATTGTTGAAATTTTTGTCTAGCCTAATCGTGATCTTTTGTTACATGGAACAATATTTTTTTAAAATATTCTCGACGTATATATATATATAGATCTTATTTATCTTGAATTTGTTAAGTCAGTCTATTGCTCTCTTGATATTCTCGAAGCTAAAGGAAAAATATATGTACTTAATGGTACAAACGATGCACCGCGATCATACTCGAAAGTAGTTGACTATAGTTGATAGGCTACTCTTTTTAAACAAAAACGTTTCATCGAAAAGGAAGATACGGTTGGAATTCAAACATTTTGAACCTGATCAAGTGTACTAATCGATACCGATGATATCAAACTACATAATGATCAATAGAAATGTACTAGATAGGTTGCATTGGAACAGATCCCTGATATTTGTATTCATTTAAATATGCAATGAATTAGTCGTCTAGGTTTGTATTGACAACATACGGAATAAAATGGTTTGACATAATTTCATTAGAGAAAAAGAAGCACACGAACCGGAGCTCTTTTTCTTGAACTTCCGAGTGCAATTAGAATCTGATTTCCTCCCAGAAGTATCATTCCGACCATTAGATTCGATCATGTTTCTATCGGAATTTCTCTATTCCGACAAAATCCCATCGGATTCCTGGTTGCGATCCGACATTTGAACCCTTAGTGTTGGATTTTATCGAATCCTACTATCAAAAGCTGATTGGATTATATCGTATGATCTAACAGGCCTCTACTATTGGGATTGAATTCTAATTCGTACACTAATGAGAAAATAGGTTTCTTCCATCGGAACCGTTAGTATTTCCACAACCCGGATTCCCATAAGATTTCGTCGGATCCAATCGGATTCGGTATCAGATTTATTCACCTGGACTGAAATAAACTTGATTTCGATGATTGACTCTTCAAGTGAAAAAATGACTTTGAATACATCCATGAGTTGCTTGGAATGCAAGAAAGAGCAGATTTTTCTGTTCCTCTAATATTCTAATCACTTAATCCACAAGTTCTTTTTAGCCACGAACGTCTAATACATCAATCATGTAACATAGACTGAGTGTTTCGATCTGATCTACTCGTATGATGAAGATAAGTATTAGTTAAGTAGAGAAATCACAACATGACTGTCTTCTCCATCGATCATCAAAACTCATGAATTCTAAAATTGATTGCTTTATATCAACCCTTAGATTTCATGAACAACCCTCAACAAAAAATGGTCGGCATAGTATCGTCATCGATTGATATAGACAAAAATAATCTATGTCTTCAGCAATATTGTATCGTGAACTTCAGTTTTCACGATGATCCCTAGTACCATAGAGAAAATCTACTCGAACAAAGTAATGTCGAATGTTGTATCAGTAATTACTTTTGAAATCCTTCCCGCTATGGTCGACCACTTCGAAAACTAAGTAGCTTGCCTTTCAGCAATGTATTAAATCGTACACTTGAAAAATAACGAATTTATTTTTCCTATTCAGTCATCATGTACACCTGAAGAAGAACAAGAAATGCCACGTCTATCTCAACAACAAACTGAATATTCACGCACGTTAACAGCCATGCGAAAAGAACGAAAACAATTCGATGAATTAGAACAAGCTTTTCTCGTCTATAAACAAAGTCGATTAAATGCTTTATATCCTCCAAAATTATCTCCTATATCGACTGAGCAGCATCCAGAAACAATTGTTCGGTAAGTAAAAAATTGCATCATGCTCATTTGAATTGAAAAATGTTCTGTTTTTTAAATATTCTCATTACAATTAGTATGATGTCAATGACGAATAATCCATCTCAAGCATCTATGCAACCATTACAACGATTTCTTTCTGAACATCCTGGAACAGCCATGGGATTCACATCAACATCGAATACGGTTAGTTCTCATTATCTTTGAAACTAGAAAATTATCTTTCTATTTAGGACGAACAAGATGATTTTACTGCAGACGATCGCACATCATTGTCACCATCGATTTTAACTGATCAACAACAAAAACAAATAACATTTATGCAACACGAAAGTCAATCGATTAGTATGTTGTTGTCTTTTCATTTCAATTAGAATAAAAAAAAATACTAATATGAATATTCGTATTTGTTCCAATCAGATTCATCATTACACAGTTCATCATCTCCAGCATCGTCATTTTTAACACCTATGCAACCATTAACATTATCGAACAATGATCCATCATTATCTTCCATGGAACATCATCAAATGACAAGTAGTCCAAATCATGAAAATGAATCAATACCATTCGAACCATGTCGAACATCACCAACTGCTCCCAATGATGATCAATCTGTTGTAATTGCATCATCGACTAAACTAAATATTCGATCGAATGTTGTTGATGAGCTAGAGCAATGATCTTCGTTTCCTTTTCTTTTTGTCTGTGTTGTTGTCTTTGTCTTTACTTTCTTTTTTTGTTCTCTCTTTCTCTTATTATTTATGTATTTGTCTCATCACACAGTGAACAACAAATTTGTCTTGTATAAAATATTTGTTTGTCTTTGGTTTTTTTTCTTTTTTGATATTCATAAAAGTTAGCAACAATTCTTTTTTTTCTTGTCTATTTCTTACTCGCAGTGCTTTTTCGTTTCTACATCATCATAACACATAGACCATTCTCGTTTAATATATATATACTCAAAATTATTTACACATATTATCTCTTGTCCTTTAAATACGATGAATGGAAAATTCTTTGTTTTCTTTACTCTTCTTTTTGAATTATTCAATAAACTTGCACACAATTGTCTGTCTTGCAATTTAAATCATGCATTCATCGTTGCCTTTTAATATCATGAAAACATCCATCCGATTCGATAGCTAACGATAAAACATAGACTTAAGTTAAGTTGAATATGTAGCCAAGTCGAAACCATTCAGTGTTCGGTTTTCAATAGAAGATAAAACACTATCGAATATGATGAAGACTTTACAACAGGCAAAAATAATTTATTCAAATCGGAATCTTTCTAAATAACAAAAGCTTAGTTGCAAATTAGCTCTCACAAGTGATTCTTAGAGAATATTTTCAATCATTTTTCCTTTGTGTCATGACTCATGTAAAAGACTTTTCGACACAACAATACACTTCTAGATACAAATGAAGACACTATAAAAGCATAACTCAAAATCTTGTTGAGAATAGAATTTCGTAGGATTTGATTTTGAACTCCAACTTGTACTGAATTCAAAACAAATGATAAAAATGTCACTCAAAGACTACTGAAACTTAAGAACACTCAACTTGTTACTGTTCAACTATTTTCGTGTGTACGAAAATTCTCAATAATGAACTTTGTGTAGCACTCGTATCAATGCAAATCGATAAATGAACTAGAACTGAAATGAATTGTCACCGTTCATTTCTAACTTCTGAATAATTAGTCATGGAGAATTTTCCTATGAACTATCAAATAATTCCTATTATTAAACGCACATCATCAAAGAAACTCAACATTAATGCTGCAGTGAGGATATACGAGTGTGTTACTAAACATCAAAGATTTCGTATCTCATTAATTCGATCAAATTCAAACTATAAATGGACTGATCAATCAAAATTTTCCCTTAGATCATTTTCGATTGTTTCTTTTTTGTTTTCATTTAACAGTCTGTTTCGGTCTACAATATTGATCGATAAATTCGTCTTTAAGGGAAAACATGCATTTTGAAAATTACAAAACATATTGTTTGAAATATTTTAATGTTATACCGGATTTGAGAAAAAATCATTTCTTAGCAACGAAGCAGTAACTAGGATATGGACTTTAACTTCGTCTGATAAAGTTAGATGTTACAAGCAGTAGGCGACTATTTATAACAACAAATACTAACGAGAAAATGTTTTTCTTAGTAGTGCACAGAGTCTGGAAAATTGTTTTTTCAAAGCGGAACGGTTGCAGATCGATATTTTGTTAAAGCTTTCAAATATTTTTGTTCGTGTGATTCAAGATACATACACTGATGACTTTTTAATTTATAAATCAATCAAAAAGTGAACAATTTGATATAGGTGTGTGTCAGTTGAATTTCATTAAAAAAATTATTGAGCTTCAGAGTTACAAGCCAATGAAACGTGTCTTTGTATTCTAAATGAATACTGCCATAAGCAAAATTTATTCTGTCATACTATCTAAAACTATTGTTGATACGAGTTGATGATTACTATCGTTTTCGTCATTGAAAAATAACAAGCTATCAGTAATAACGGACAAATACTAAAGTTGCTCTTTTCATATATCCATATGTATCGGTGATGCTATTATGTGAAATAACAGAGGAGCCATCTGGAGCAACTTTAATACTAACAGTTGGATAGAAACAGATCAGCTTCAATAAGAATTTGCTGCGTCGTTTCAGAAAAAAATGCATGTTAATGTAGAAATTTAAAATTAATATTCTCAGAAGATTTTCTATAAAATAGATAGAGAATATATTGTATAGTAATCTTAACAAAGAACTTTCTAGTGCTAGTTATTATGTTGCGTGTAGAAAATTGTTTGAAAACATAATAGGTTCCTACTAATTCGTTTTCTAATAGAAAGTGCAGTTGATCGTAGACAAGCTATAATCACTGAAGATAATCCTGCTACATTTGGAACACATCTTGTTGCAACTGGTAACCAAAATGTAATAAGTTCAAACATCAAGGACTATTAAAATATTGAATTGTTCAGAGCCACCATTATTATAATCGATCACGGAAACATTCATAACTGAATAAGTAACATCAAAACTATTCATTTACATTTAATGATCTATATTTATGTTTCTATTACATAAAGTATTATAGGTTTCATCCGTTAAAACATTTAATGGAATAGTTAAACAAAAATATCCAAACTATCAACAAGGAAGCTTTATACCAAAATTTTAAGTTCTTGTTAATTAAAGTTGATGAGTATACTTTTAACAAAATCGAGCAAAATTATAGCTCTTAAATTATTGCCATTCACATTTAAATAATAAAAAATAGGATTATTGATATGATCGTAGAATATTTTCTTTAACCTTACGATAAGAACTATATGGGCACTAACTGAACATCAACAGCATCCCATTTTTGGATTGGTACTTCGTGTAAAGCGTATGCAAGTTGATAGAAAAAACTATATTTTGATTGATTGAATTAGGTCTAACGGTAAGTTATTGTTTTCTTTGAGATTAAAGATGAGAAGTAAAACAATGTGTCAATCTGGTATCGAACATAGAATAATCTTGTAATGATTAATGAAGAGACGAACGTATTTCTACAGTTTACTGCGAAAAATGAATCGTCATCGAATGTGAAATCAATTCAAACGGACCTGGTTATAAGAATTGGAGAAAATGACGACCTGATGATTTCTCAAGTTAAACATGTGCACACACCAATATTTTTAATGGCTGGTTATCTAATTATTCCCTATCGAAAAGGCTTAAAGAATCTAGCTAAAATAAAGTTAAAACTCCAAATAAGAAATATTTTGATAATGTATTTTTATTGACAGTCCACAACATGAAGGGATGAACAGTCTCATTGAGTATGAACTTGGGTACTACGCTCATTGATCTATTTTTAAAACAATGTAATGTATATGTCAATGTCAATGTCTATTAATAGAAGATCATACGAGCAATAGCAGAACATTGTTTTTTTAATGAATTTCATTCGATTCGTATCTTATTATAATCAAAAGGGTTCTCTCCTATTCTAATCGAAAAAGACATTTCTTTGTACAGCTGATGAAAACTAACATAGAACGAATAAATCAAGAAAGAAAAATATTATTTTTCCTCTTCACATATTTTTTCAACATTCTGAATCTATCACACTCAGAAAGACAACCTATTTCAATAGTATCTACTGGAAGGATTTTTTGTAAGACCCTCAAACTAAACAATAAACCGGATTGGAAGCATCGAACAGCTTGATGATCGTATGCTTTATGACATAAATTCAAACATCAAATTTTACTATTTGAAGCTGTTTTCTTACTGAAGCGGTTTTTTACCATTCAATACAATGACAGAAAATTCTATTGAACTTAATTTAATATCTTACGACATTGAGAACTATTCAGAATCATCGAACTCTCAGTATCAGGTGAAATAAATGTTATTACACTTTTAAAATAATAATAATAAACAGCAAGAAAAAAATTCTTTTTTTTTATGGTTTTAACAGCAATGTGATCCATTAATTGAAAATGATACTTCTTCCATATCAACCGATAAAAACATTCGACAAATATCTTCAAGATTAAAGTAAAATTAAATCATCGAGAAATATTTTTAACAAGCAGCCCGAATTTTTCTTTTTCTTTCAATTGAAAAGAAGGCCGATAACCGGTAGTCAACAAAATAGAATTTTTAATCGAAGAAAAATTATTCTTCTCAGTCTCATCATTCTATTAACTATAATAATAGCATTGATGATTCTAGTGAAACTGACTGTTCTCAAGCGTCAATCCACGGCTTACAAAAATGTTCTAACGAGTAATAAAATCATTACAAGTAACAACACCGATTTTTAATTAATAGTGTTTTAGTTGCTCTCTGATTTGATTGAAGAAATATGTTTAGGTACTACAATGCTTACAAAAGCAACACCGACTGTATATGATGTTGGAAATGGTGGAGCTAGTGGTGATCCGCCTTGTTCGTCCTATACAGTTATCAACGATCCAACGAGAAATGTAGCGGCATCAGGTATGGGTGGTGTCTGTGATACTGGACCTTTATTCAATACGAGTATCGGCGGTCGATGGATTCGTTTCATTGGTAAAGGAGGTACTATGATACCTTTCACATCACCAGGATTCAACCATTGCGGTGCTTTTGGAGTCGGATGGCTCAACGGTACATTACCGTCAACAATAGGAGCAATAGAAAATGCGACAGTTTGTTTCGAAGTACCCGTTTCAAGGTGTACAATCCCTTCCACTATTTCAATTGTGTATTGCAGTAGTTTCTATGTTTATTTTTTATCACCTGTGATAATGTGTAATTCACGTTATTGCACAATATGATTTTCTTTTTCAAGGAAAAGATCTCTTCAACGGTTTTTCTTTTCGTCTCTGCTAAAGAATCAATTGATACGAAAAAAACGAATTTCCTTTTGTCTACTGAAAATGAATTTATAATGAGAATTCAATAAAGAACTATGGCTGCTGTGCCAAATAAAGGCATTTTGTAAACAGAAACATGCGCATAATACGTCAAATCCCGTTTTCACAATGAATCTATCGAATCCCCTCTAATCACATGATCTCTTCTTTCTGTTCATGTGCTTGTACACTTGATCGATTGAAAATATCAATTTGTAGAATAAACATGCAGAATATTATTCTTTTGAATTACGTTTAAGCAATTCTCACTGGCTGTATTCAGACAAATATGGATTACTAAGAAATCGATATAGTCTGTCATTTCTGTATATAATTCACTAAAAATTTGCTTGTTAATGAAAAAAAAAGAACTTGGAAGCATCAATTTTGTACAGTTCAAAAATGCATGATTATTATGTATCTTTCATTTAATCACGTATTGTCTTCTACTATTCTCTCTCTAGCACTGTTGTTGGACAGAAAGTTACTGTACTCAGTAGTGACGCCGCTCGAATATCTTTTCATCATATCTTTTTTCATGGTTAAATATTTCGTCAGTAGAACTACAAATGGGCATTTGAATAATTTTCATCCCGTCTAGCAATAGGCAATATGAGATAGAAAAGATGTAATCTATCGATTATTGATACAATAGATTGATGCAAAAGTATATCCTTTAGTTTGTAAATTACAAATATTATTAAATATAAATCAAAGAGAGAAAAGGCATTGGGATTCTAAAAGTGTGTGTGTGTGTGTGTGTGTGATTATTTGAGAAAACCCTTGGTCATTTCATAAACTGAGAAACTATGAAGAGAAAAAGTTTTTAAAAAGCTATGATTCGCAATACAGTCTGTACACAATAGAATCATTAGTTAATTTCTATCAATATTCTCATAGGAAAAGTGAATTGATAGGAGATATTTTAATTTTAAGATTGATTGAATAAGTTATTCGAAAAAAAGACGATATCGTTTGCGAACACGGAATAACATACTAAACTATTATTTTTAATAATGAACGTTTGATTGAATTTTTTCTTTTTGAATTATATAAGATGCTTGAGTAGTTCTATAATTCATGGTAGATTCGACAAGATCATGATATTGTTGTTAATTATGTAATCGAATTCATATAGTTTTCTAGAGTATATTTTGTCATTGTCAAAATATACTTGGCATTTTGTGAAAATAAAATCTATTATACGAATACATCGCATCCTATTCATCAGATAAAAATAGAATTGATTATTACGAAAGTCGGATAGGCACAAACAATTCTTTTTAATTTATGCTTGTGCTATGAATTAATTATAAAAATGTCTCTCAATATATCTATCGTACATAGAATTGTTTCTGCAAAGTTTGTTTAATTTTTTTGTTGAAAAAAAGCATTGGTATTTCCATAAGTAGGAATAGATATATTCTTGTATTGCACAGTAATTAAAACCTGACAATTTTATCAAAGTTCTTATTTATCAAATAGTTTATGGGTTCTGTATCGACGATGTATCATAATAATGATTGATTAATCGTAATACGCATGATTTAGCTATAAGATTAAATTAAAACAAAAGAATGCATGTCTATTCATTTCTTTGTTAAACAATTTCGTCTTATTATTGGAATCAATATCAGCATTAAAAAAATTTTAGTGAAATGTAAGATTCCAAAGTTGATGAATCAATTTTCTAAGGAATGAATCTATCATAGTTCATGAAATTTTTAGCATCGATCGTATGTGGTAGGATTATTTGTTACTTTGTTAAATCAAACACTAACATGAAAAATCAATCATGAAGACTAAAATTAAACTTTTTATTGATACATTAAACTTGTTTTCTATTTCAAACACTGTGATCGAGAACCGAATACTTTTTCTGTTAGAGTAAATCAAAGCACATATTTTAGTGAATATAATTTTCAAATTATTTACAGTATGACCCAAGTATAAGAAGGAATTCTTAGAATTTGCAACAGAAGAAATTGAGAACGAGCTTTAATCAAGACAAAACATATTTGTCTACAGGAATATTTTTCGATTTGATTATGCACTAACATAACTTCAATAGAGACAGTGTTGGGCACGGATTGGTGAATGCGCGATTTTATGGTCAAAGTTTAAGAATAAAAGAGAAAAAAAGAAATAAAAAGAAACCTTGTTAGCACTCTATATTGAAAGCTAATGTTTTTTTCTCATAATGAAGATTGAATTATTTAGAATATAGATTTTTTTTTCTTGTCTATTAAAAATTCTATAAATGACCTAACGAACCTTATTTGAAGATTAGTTAACTGTCAACTAGTCTACTATCAAACTGAACTCAATTGAACCGAAATCTGTTCATTATTGAGATCCTTTCAAAAGGAAAATTAAGAAAAGAAATCTTTTACTCTGACTAAGAATGGTATTTTTTTAAAGAGATTATTCTATTGAAATTAAACGTATTCAATCAATTCAAAAGTATTTCTTTTATTTATTATCGCCTACAATGAACTACTCCAGCGATCAGCATTCAACGATGCGATGCGAAGAAATCGATCCTGAGATTATCTCTTCAGATTCGGATAATCAGTCACCGAAACTTTCTACAACTTTCAAGTAAGCAGTCTTTCTTTAACAATTCAGTTTTCTATGCCAAGTGAACACATATTTTTTCGATGATATAGCTTTGAAAAAGTCTCTGGGGAGCACTGTAATAGGAAACGGGCAATTATGACTTGTGCAATCATTCTACTCATTTTACTGATGATTACTATGTTAATTGCCATGATTGTTTTTCTAAAATTACACTCCACGACAAATACAACAACATCATCGATATCAGACAGCAACGATAATTCATCATTCAGTACGTATGCCCAACTTTCTTGATTTCTTAAATAAGATAAAAGAAGACTGTTCATTCAACAATATAATTAAGAAATGTGAGAATGTAACTCTACATTAGGCGTATGCCTTTTCTAGGAGACATTGTGCTGCATTCAAATAGTTGATATATGCTTAGGTACTACAATGCTAACACAAGCAACACCGATTGTATATGATGTTGGAAATGGTGGAGCTAGTGGTGATCCGCCTTGTTCGTCCTATACAGTTATCAACGATCCAACGAGAAATGTAGCGGCATCAGGTATGGGTGGTGTCTGTGATACTGGACCTTTATTCAACACGAGTATCGGCGGTCGATGGATTCGTTTCATTGGTAAAGGAGGTACTATGATACCTTTCACATCACCAGGATTCAACCATTGCGGTGCTTTTGGAGTCGGATGGCTCAACGGTACATTACCGTCAACAATAGGAGCAATAGAAAATGCGACAGTTTGTTTCGAAGTACCTGTTTCAAGGTGTACAATCCCTTCCAGTATTTCAATTGTGTATTGCAGTAGTTTCTATGTTTATTTTTTATCACCTGTGATGATGTGTAATTCACGTTATTGCACAATATGAATTTTGTGTTTTTTGCTAGTAGTTTTTTGTGGAACAATGTACTTTATCATTAAGTTCCGAACGAAAATTTTTCATATCGAGCTCCTTTAATTAACAGAAGGAATACTCAAAAGAGTAGGTGAATCTATCGATTTTGAATCGAGAAATAGAGAATGTAGTAAATATATAAATTCATTTAATACTTTATTCAGGGACGTAATAGAAGATTCATGCAAATATATTTAACATAGTTGGCTACTATCGTGCAAACTGAATATAAATGTTTTTACTCGATATTATTACCTTAACCCATGATCCCTTGTGAGTCTGATTCATTATTATTTTACTAATTAGGTGGGAAAGTAGAAGTGTTTGAACTACTTTGCAATATTGAACAGAAATAGATACAAACAGTATATTGACCAATGAAATTCGAACTCGTTGTTATTTTTGCTTTTCTTGGTATTTCTGTTCACAAGATGCAAAAATGTGGTCAAAATTCAAGTAGGCAACTAATTATCATTTTTCTAGTATTCTTTACATACGAAAATGAAATGATTTTGCAAATAAATTATATCGCTGGATCTAGTGCGATCATCTCATTCAAGGATATTGATGCAATTACCATCTACTATCGTATTTTCTTAGTAACGAGTTGAATAGAAACGTGACTTGAATAGAAAATTATCTTTGAAGATTTTCGAATGTATTAGTACTTTCATTAAAAAATTACTCGTTTCAACTAGTTACAAAAATTTCACGAAACTCCATGTTTTCTGACACTTAAGCGTATTTGTGTTCGAAAATTTCTTTCAGAATTGTATGTCGTATCTTTCGTAGTCTATGCCGCTAAATGGGAGAAACATCACATGAAACACTTAAATAAGTTGACATAGTTCAAAGTAATCTGATATTAATGGCAAAAGAAATTCGCTTTTGATTTAATTATTCTAGTTTTCAAATTATTCATACAAATCAAAAATAGTTGACTAATTATCAATATTAGCGAAGTATGTATGCGAAAAAAATCAGAAGGATCCATTACAATTATGATCACAAAAAAAGAGGGTAGAAGAAGAGTATGTTGGTTCATAAAACATACAAGTAACGTAAGTGAAACTGCAAAAGCCGTGTAACTTGAGGGAGATATATATAACAGGTGCCATTTAGTAAACTGTTACCAAATGATCAAGATTCTATACTTTTTGTGCATACGAGCGATGAATCGAGAAATTTCTTGTATCAAAACTGCATAGGATGAATATGGTCTCGAGAGTGACTATCGAAAAAGAATTGAGACAGAATTACAAACGAACTCAACTTTTTGACATTTGATTTTGATTCCTTAGTTGGAACATAGAAACGAGATGTTCTAGCTTGTTATCGTGAAATCTTACTTCTGGCATCTTCGTCACAACCTATAGCCAATATTTTAGTAACGTCTTCAAAGAATAGATAAAAACGAATAACTATGATAGAACTACAGCGCCAGAATAAAGCATTGTAATATTGAGACAATTTGAAAGAAACGTGAAAGTAAAACGAAATGTGATATAGGACATGTGCATTAACATGTGGAAAAATGCATAAAAAATTATCAATTGTTTATAACATATAAACATTTTAAATATTGTCATTCTGTCGTATTTGGAGCATATGGTAAATCAATGCTGACTAGATTGACTTTTCATGCTCTAAACAATAACAGATAGGGTAACGGAATTTTCTTGCTAACTGATTTTATCCACAATCTACCGATGTTTTTTATGATAACAAAAAAGTAGATTATAATTCAAAACTTAAAATTTCATCTTATATGCTGTTTGTAGAGAATATCGTCTTGTGGAGAAGAGGAATAGGTCGCAAAGCAGTTACGTAGGAAATCTTTCAAGAGGTTTTACTTGAAAGAGTATATCACAATACATTGAATAGTGTTTTCGAAAGAATATAAGCAGATTGAATGTTGCTGTAATTAGCATGTTGTGGAAAAGATCAAAAAGTTCGAATAGTAGTAGGTTTCTAACGATCGTGATCAAATATTGCTTCTCGACTCGAGTGTTCAAGTGTTGAAACTTTAGACGATAGACTATATCATAATGTCAGTGCTTCTGAAAGATTTTTACTACTGAATATGAAAATGACATATGTCAAGAGATTTAACTTATTCAATATCATTAAAATGGTGAGAGTTCATGTTTTAAAACCAGACCTAGGATGGACAAAAGACGTATACATCATGTACTTTTAAACGTGAGACATCTAACAGGAAGTAACGAGTGAAACTCGGACCTAAGCCAACTGTGGCATTATTTTTTAGCCCGAGGCTGAAAATTTAGCTAGGAAATCTTTTCGACTGAACGCACTTCCAAAGTCGAATAAGAACGTATGTAAACGATCTTATATGCTGAGAAATACGACAACAATAGGAGGAAAATACGATCGTTTCCAATTTACATATGCGCAGTCTGCAAAGGATACCCTTTGTGCCATGCATTTCTCCGTAAACAATCGAATTGCACAGTATTTGATCATGATGACATATGTTTGTTTATTGTCGAATATGAGGTTCATAATCATCGAAACAGGTTCCTGTAACGATCAAAAAAAAAAGAGATTTTTAACTTTTAAATTAATTACTAGATATCTTGGTGCTGAAAAGAGTGGCATGGTGCTATACACGATAAGTTTAGACCATCACTTTGTTACAGCATTCTGCGCAGCATTACGATATCTAGTAATTAATTAAGAAAATTAACTTTTTTGGATCTAATAAGATGATTTCAAGAATGGACTGAAATTACGCCCTTCCCAACAAATAATATCAAACTAGGCAGTCTTAACGTTTGAATGTCTTATTTGAACCAAGCATATGAGCTCTTATTATCGGTATGTCAATGAATGCATGATACGATTTTTTTCGTTAGTATTTTCTAACTAACTTGTCCGTGGTACAAATTTCTACAATTGCAACCAATCAAATTTTCATTTAAAATATTGTGAAAAATAAGACTGACAAACAGCACGATCTAATGAGTACAACGCTCATCAACTTTTTTGTCGGTTGTGTTGAATGAATCTGAAGTCATAGAATAACTGTTCCAGTCGGATATATCTAGTTATATGGAATGTAACCTATGGCTGTCGGACAACGTATTGGATCATAAACTCATTTGCAGCATTCGACTTTTTCATTTCGTTTTATTATGAAAATAAAAGTACTTGTATAACTATATAATTACAGCTTATTTTCATTCAACAAGCAACTAGAGAAACAACAGAGATTTCAAAGGTTCTGAAAAAGCCATTCATTATTACTCAATGAATAGCTAAAAGCAAAAACAATGCCACCACCAAATATACTCGCTGTAGTGATAAAGGAACCGATCAGAAGATGTGTCGTACCTTAAAATAATAATACAAATAAAGAATTTTATTGTTATATAGACTACGAAAGAAGTTTGTCATTTATACCAGAAATTCCTTGTCCACTTGTGCAACCACCTGCACAACGTGCTCCGAGAAGAAGTACGAATCCTCCAAGAATACTACTGAGTATATTAGTTCCATTCTCTGCACCTAACGGAATTGTTTTTGATAGACCGGACGATATAGCACTGCCACCAATAGCTCCCAAAGCAAATATAACTGCAACATGATTTTTAAGACCATATGCAAACGAACTCAACGATGGTATTGCTCTACCGATGACTTTAATGCGACATACTTGAGCAGCAAATACAGTAAATGCTGATGAAATTCCTAAAGATTTCTCGAGAAAAAATATAAACAATAATTGTAAAAGACCAACACCAGCACCACAAGCTGACGGTGGCCAAGCAGCTAAGCCCAGAAAATTGCCAGTTGCTTCGCTTGGATTGACAGTACCCTTTGTTAATAGACCAGGATTCAAATCGGATTTCCAAGGAACAGCAAATTCTAGGCCAATTGCAATACCAAGGAAAACAAGTCCAAATCCAATATGACAAATAAGACTTGAAATATTTAATACATCACAGATTCGTCGAAGAACCAGCGATGTTGGAGAATACTTTTCTTGTGAGACACTTTCGTGTACGAATATGTAGTAGAAGTAAGTTCCGAGGAGACCACCCAAGCAAGTGAATAGTGAATTAACAATACCGGAGCCTCTGAAAAACATGAAATACAAAACGGAACTCCACATTCGGTGACAATTATGTTTACACTTGAACAAAAACTGTTCCTGGACAACTGCCACATATGACCATTCCTAATCCAATCATAGTACCACCGAATAGATAATGAAGAACTAAAATGTTCAGGCTTGATTATAACCAATGTCTACGACTAGAGGAAGCAAAAAAGCACGCAGATATAACTTACTGCCTCGTCGACTATTATGTTCAATATAACCGCTCAAAATTTTCTCATATAGTTTACCACTGCATAGAGTAAGTAGAGCCACACTCAACATAGATACTCCGATGGCAGCAAGGAACATTTTTAACATTGCAAAACGTTGAAATAACATTTGCTTACGAATCGTTGGAGCCACAAATACTGTGCCTTTGTTCATAAAAAAACCAAATAGTATGCCAAAACTAATAGCATATAAAATAGTGCGAATATCTTTTAAAATACTTTTAATATCATGACCATTGCTTTTAGTGACTGACACAAAATCAGTTTTCGTATTATTGTTAACCCTAATACAGAAATATGCACCATGTTTAAAATAAATGCACGATTTGTTCTTTTTAGTATTTAAAATAAACTTACTCAGGATTTTTTTCTTCTAAAGCCATTGTCATCATGTCACCTAGTACAGCTCTTGTGTTTAGATTACTTTCTTCTAAGATTTTTTGTGTTAAATTTAGGTTTTCAATAATATCTAGAAATAATAATAAAAATATTAGATGAATATTTAAAGAAAACATTGAAAAAATAGCAATCAGGTGATCAATCGCAATTATATTTTAAATTAATGTTATTCCCAATGTTTATAACAGTATAACATTACTTGAAATATTATAAACGAAACCTTCGACACTAATTAACTATGAAAAAAAACAAGAGTTCTACAGTGCTAACGTCATCTTCTAGAATGTAGAAAAATAATAAATTTTATTTCAATCTGTAAGCTCCAAACCTGACTATATATATATATATATATATACATACAGAAGAGATATAAGTGAATAGTTCAAGTGCAACCTCATAGGCTTGACAATGCATTTCTTTTTTGTATGCAGACATTGTTTTCTCTTTTTATTGTAAAAATTTTACTTGATTAGTTCATGTCTTACTATGTTATTCGATTCTTTTTGTTAACCTCTAAAGTACCGAGTACCCCAATTTACAATACGAGTACATAAAAGGTGAATATAAATCTTTCATAAACGACAACAGAAAGAAAAGGTAAATTGTTGAAGAAAAAACTTTCTCTCATTATTTGCTCTTTTTTTCTAACTAAATATACTCACGTAAGTGATTATTTGACTATAGCTTTCCAAATAAACGTCTCGGCTCGATATAAATTTTGATATTAAATCATTCAAACCTTTCTAAATCAATATCAAAAGACATTGATGAAATAAGATGAAATGAATGAGCAACTTTTATTAAATCTTGGGGATTTTATTTTGCGTTTTTTTTTTATAAAAGAAGAGTATTTAATCATAAATTATCATAAGCCTATACATAAATACCGTTCTTATGCTTTAACAATAAAGAAGTCCCTAATTATTCATCACGTTATTAATATTGTTGAACCTGTCATACCTGAACATACAGGTATACCATTGACATTTTTCGATATAAAGTTTCAAATCAATTAATCCTTGTTCGTACTTAGGTTATGTCTTCGTCTCTAATACAAATTGTATGAAAGTTGCTAGTAAAATTGAAAATATTTTACGCTATGATAATAGAGGATAGTTTTTTTAATTAATATGGCGCCAAAACTCATCTATGTATATCAAAGGTGATAAGCTTATTTAAAATTGTAGAATGAAGTAAAGCACGATAGATGCATGAAACAAATACAAGTCAATACCATATATGCATATTATTATAGATGTCGATTCAAAGCTAATCTAAGTGAATTATACAGAAATCGATTGAGATCTCACAAAATCAGCTCTGTCTAGTTACAGGACAGTTTGACTCACAATACTTTTCAATTCATGTTTAAACTGCTTTTCAACATGGTTGTTTCATAGTAAACTGTAAAAGAATGACAAATCAAAATATTGACATTGATTGATTTCTATGAGAAACTTCTTCACAACATGCATACGAAAAATATCTTATTGTTTTATTTTTATTTAACAATAATTTTAAAACATCTAGGTATTTATTCTAGACAAAAAATAAACAGACTGTATTTATAATCGAAAATGACTGCGCAGCAGACTTTATCTCAACCATGGCTAATCTTAATATTAATTATTTAAAAGTAATAGGTATAATAAATATGTTTTATCAAATATAGCCGGTTAATATATTATTTCCATTTCGATAGAAACTCTTTTGTGGCTACGTTCTTGGTGGATTATAAGAAGATAAAGAATATCTTCTTCATCTTTTCTGTCTTTTTATGCGGCAGCCTAAAAATAAAATTAATTCTCAACAAAAACAAAAACAAGAACATGAATCAACATTGTCTGAATTCAATTCCTTTTTCTCGTCTCTTTCGAAAAGCAAAACATGAACTCCTTCGATTTCGAATCTAATTAACTATTTTCATATTCCAGCAGAGAAACGTCAAATACAGGGCTAGAAAAATTAAATGTTCAAAAGAAAAAGACATGAATGTGCTAATCGTTAATTTGAATGTAGATTTGAATCTTTGCCTCCAAATCTGTTAGAATTTCCTTTTTTCTCTTTAATATCTATTTTATTGTGCCATGACTATCTGGTTCACAAGTTATATGTTAATAAAATACAAACAGAAAAGAAAATAAAAAACTATGAAAGATAAATATCAAAATAAATATCGCGCTGGAATCTAATTCAGGATAGGAATACACTTTTGGGGAAAAGTTAATCATGAGAATAAAATAGAGAGCAGCAAACAAAAGAAGAAAAAAACGAATAAGCTAGAACTAACAAGTCAATTTGTAGCAGCTGTGTCACTACTGAGGAGGTCGTGAAGATAACACGAGCCGTGCATTTGTAAAAATCACGGCATTGGCTAATGGGAGAAAGTGGATGATTAGTATCGAATTAGGATTACTCTGTCAGATTCACATTTTATGATTAGTTGCTGAAACTCAAAATTCAATTTTTCTCAATCTTTTAGACTTTCTATTCGTATCGTGGTATAAAAATATGAGAAGTTGATTCATTATTCATTTTCTCAATCGTGGAAATAATTCATTGATTGAATTCTTTCTATTCACTCTTCGAAAATTAATGTTTAATTTCTGGTAAAAATCTTGCTCATCTCTCCTCATTGATTTCGGTGCTCAAGTGTTTTAAAAGACAATAGACTTCTGTAAATGTAACAAAGATCCGTTAGAATAATATTCAACGGCAGCAAATAAGAATCATTATAGATGTGTCGAAAGTCAGCTTAATTCTACTTCCATTGTTTCTTACTGATCTCACGAACGCAAAGGCATCGATCATCTCTATCTTGGAAACATTTTCCAATAATTAGTAATTCTAACATCACCTCTACAGAACATACAACTCGATTTTACATCACTCACTCAACCGACGAAGAAAGTTTTCTATTGCTTGCTTGTCTTTTGCTCTGCGTATCATTACCTACATCAGAATACTAGACGGTAATTGGTACATGTCAAATACAGAAAAAATAGCATGATTTTTGTGGAGATAAAAGTCTCCCACAAGTCTAACGAACGATAGAAATAATTATCTAGCGGATTTGACCCTTAGAGTCAAACAAAAAAATAAATAAACGAGAAAGAAAGATTTGATATTTGAATTAGAGAAAAACATAAGTCAATGCTGACAATGTTTTCATGATTTTGATGTGATCTTAAAAAGAAACAAAGATCTTTGAATCGATAGTAAGAGAATTTCTACATACCTGAAAAATAGAAATAAATGTAAGACAATGTTGCTTTCCGCTCAACTTTTCATATGCGACATGATTCGTTATCGAGCAAATACTTTTTTAAAATGTCTGCACTTTCTACTGTATTTTTTTAGTTTTCCTGAATGAATGGTACTTGAATAGATGAATTTTCTGTTTACTTAAAAGAACATGTGATAAATGCAGAACTCTTCTCATTAGTTCGTGTTACTGTAACAAATAAAAAATATATTTTAAGCAAAAGAGAAATTTTGTTTTGTGTATCTTACTTTTCAGTGAAACGTTTTCACTGATTAGAAATATAATAAGTTTTTAAAAAAGAAACTCTATCGTACCGAGGCAGACACAATAAGAGCTAACTGCATAAAATGGTGGCCGATAGAAAGTTGCTTTATCATGTTAGCTGAGCTTGATACTTGTTTATCCAATGTTCGTGAAAAATTTTCATGACATATCGATGAGAATGCTGCACTAGTTTTTGACAATAGATTCAGCTAGCATAGAGCAATGTCATTTTTGTATGAAGAAAAAAATGTCATACATCACATATGCTATATTAACATAGACGATAATTTCTTCTAATGAAGTATTACACGAGATCATAATAAAAAACATTTTATCGTCGAAAATTTACCTAATATATGTCCTTATTTTTCTTGAAACGCTTCGAAATAGAACTCCATGTTTAGTTAGCTTGTTTTACTACTTTTTATCAACTCATGAAATCTGTTGAATATTTTCAAAGTCGATCAAGCATACTGTCAGTATTAACATGTTTTATGGAGAAAGATATATTGCTTCTAGTTTCATTAGTATTGACGTGAAGCGAATTCCTCGATTCAGTTTGTCGTTGCATTGTTCACTGGTTCAATCGAATTATATAAACAATAAGAAATATATTGATAATCGTTGTAAAACTAAGATTCACGATCCATGGTATGATGATCTTGGCAATTTTATAATCTCACTGAGAATATTTATCTGATAATCAAACAAATAATATTGATAGGACAAAGAAAAAAATGAATACAACATGTATTTGTTTCTTGATTAAAAGAGTTCTTCATAATAATCCATTTGATTTAATTAATATAATGACCATCATCAATATTGAAATCATGGAAACTGCAATCACTTTGTATATTTTTCATTTAAAACGTCTATCGAAGGAACTACATCATGCTAATTCTCAAAAGGCTAAAGTAAATAAATATTACTTCGATCAGAAAGAATAAGTTGCAAACAATTGTTTTTTTATGGAAGAACTATTATCATGGATAACCTTTATTAATATGCTATAGGCAATTATGCGGTTATTAAATTTTCAAAAGACGTTTAATTTTCACTATCGCCGAAATCTGATGAAATGGAATATGAATAAAATAGTATGCCATTGATTTTGTTGTCGAATATTGTTTCCAACATGATAGTTCATTGAATAATACAGAGGTAAGACTGATAAAAACCATAAATTATTCTATTGTTTCAGTAGCAAGCATTATCTCATCTCATAGTATCCATTGAAACATTTTCTCATTGTTTTTCTTCCGAAAGACAATTGAAATCTTGTTGTTTGACTATTGAGAAAACAAAGAAGTATGTTGAAATGATAA
The DNA here is from genome assembly GCA_900239685.1 of Rotaria macrura. Lineage (NCBI taxonomy): Eukaryota > Metazoa > Rotifera > Eurotatoria > Philodinida > Philodinidae > Rotaria > Rotaria macrura. The sequence goes on along the minus strand of OENT01001088.1, from coordinate 18,472 downwards.
GAATGAAGTGAAAACCAGTTAAATGATTTAAATGTATCAAAGATAGTAGTCCCAAAGCATGTCACATATGTTTGACTGCATCAAATTAAGAGAAGATAATATTGAAAACTAGATACGAATAACCACGATGACGTAAATCCAAGGACAGAAAGACAAAAGAAAAGGTAAACTGAAGTGAGATACATGAAATAAAGAATAGAGAAAAGACCTTCGTATCTTTTTCGTATTCAATATATCGTTACAGACTAAACTTTTTCGTTGACATTGACATATATAGTCAATTATCATCTCATTAATAGCCAAATAGAATACATGCAAGGTAACATGAAACAAGTATAGTTATTTAGTGTCTGTCATACTATATGAATAAACAAGCAATAATGCGTCGAGGAAGAATCATAGTGTACAGTGATTCAAGAAATATTTATTTTGAAGACGATTTTCATTAGAAACTTATATTCTAATATGTTTTACAACACAATATATAATTTTACTTGTGCATCTTCTTAGTTCATGATATTCAATATTCACATCTGATAAAATTACGTTCTTATTCAACTTGACTTTCTTTTTTCTTTGCTCTCAATTTTAGTTTATATGATAACAAGATAAATGTTGCTTGCTATTATTCTTGCTTGTATTGGTGGTTTAGCATTATTAACGATTTTAATTTATTTCTATCGTCCATTATATCGTCCGAAATATCTTGAAGATCTCTACGATTGTCATGTGCTTATTACTGGTGGATCTAGTGGCATTGGAAAAGAATTAGCACGATTATTTCTTAATGAATATGGTTCACGAGTTACTATATTTGCTCGTAATGTTGAACGTCTTGAAGAATGTCGAAGAGAATTATCTCCAAATTCAAGTGATCGTCTACTATGTTTATCTGTTGATATATCACAATCATATGAAAAAGTTGAATATGCTGTTCAACATGCTATTCGTCATCATCAAGATAAACCAATTGATATTTTAATCAATAATGCAGGTATATTTTTCGCAAGACCATTTCATCAAACTAAACCAGAAGAATTTACAGAAATGAGTAAGCATTACAATAAGAAAAAAGTTCATAATAGTTTCTATCAGTATAGATTAAATGTAGTGCGGATTAATTATTTGGGTAGTGTTTTTTGTACACAAGCATGTTTACCATCAATGAAACGCCGAGGTTCAGGTCGCATCGTATTTGTATCATCAGAAGCGGGTCAAATAGGTGTGTTTGGTTATACATCTTATTGTTCGACGAAATTCGCATTGAGAGGTTTTGCTGAATCGCTACAAATGGAATTAGAACGAGAAAATATATATGTAACATTAGCTTTTCCACCGGACACAGATACACCAGGTTTAAAAGAAGAAAGAAAAACAATTCCAAAAGAAACACAAATGATTAATGAAACATCCGGTGTTTTATCGGCTGATCGAGTAGCAAGAAAAATTATTCAATCAACAAGACAAGGTTCGTTTACATGTTCATATGCTATTAATGGATTCATGTTAACTTGTTTGACTTGCGGTGCTCAACCAGCTACAACCATTTGGGAAATTATTCTTCAATCATTATTTACTGGTTTATTCAGATTAATTATGCTAAGAATTTTAAATTCTTTCTATAAATTAATGAAAAAAACTAAACAAATACCATAGAAGAAGCTGACTACCAATGTAGCCAATGACCGAAATAATCGATGTTATTACATTATAATTCAACTTGTTTCATGTATTTTAAAGTATTAAGTTTGCAAATAATACATTGCAATGCACTGTCAGCAAAATCATGCATTAAAATCCATGAAACAAGTTGAATTATAATGTAAATGCATCCATTATTTCCATGATCAGCTACATGGGATATTGCTTTATAAAAATAAACGTTTGAAAAACAAACCAATCATTTTTTCTCGAAAAAATGAATAAACGAAAATAAAATAGCATCGTTTCATTTACAATGATCACACATGCATTCTATATACGTGGACTTCATTGAGACAATTTTTTTATTCGATTGTCTGAATTTTTTTGGTAAATAACATAGTATTGCACATTTTTGATTGACTTTGCCATAAAAGATTCACTAGCACGTGGTTTGCTGATAGAATACAGAAAATAAACTGTTATGAAAGCTTTCTGCTGAAGACGAAAACGGAAGGAGCCAGCATAGAGATCTACGATATTCATTCACCTCTAGAATTTATCACAGAAAAATTTTTCTAATTTAAGTTTAATCAATGCACGTTTGATATTGACTGAATTTTTCTGATTTTCAAGGACTAGTCACACCAAAGATACAAAAACATTTTCAAGTTTTTCTAAACATTGAATTTCTAGTTTTTCTTGACACTATTTTCAGACGTTGAGCACCGATCGAGTTCAAGTCTTTTAGACGCAGGGCCAATTCAAAAATTCACAGTTCATATCGATTTTGTTTTCATATGTTACATATTACTTGCATATGCTTTTCAATAAAATGGTAGTGAAATCAACGAATTGTAGGATATATATAAGGACACTAATTTGTTGATAACTTTAGTTAAAATACTCAGTACTTCGTGGAAAGATTTTTACACTCTCACCACCTATTGCGATGAAGTTTCTTTATTAGCTACCTAAGCTACATGCTTTTCTTTGTCGGACAATTCTACTTCTTCACCGTGGTGCATATCTGAATTAGGCACTATTTCAAAAAGCAGATGTGTTTTTCATTAAACAATAGTTTACTGTAAACATATTATCATGATTGATACTTGTCAGTAGATAGAATTTTTCAAATCTAATGACATTACTTGCACTAATCTTTGAAAACAATCGATAAACTTTAGTGTGTATAAAAAAGTTTAACTAGAGGATTTACTTTATTTCAAGATTAAAACCTACAATAATCAATTGATCTCATCTATGAACCACTGAGGGAGCCTGTTGTATAAGAACAAAATTATGTTTTCGTGAAGATTCAATTTTCTCACGTTTTCGAACAAAACTCAGAGTATCAAACTGTACTCAAATCTATGAATGCTCATACGACGAAGAAGATGATTGTATTCAAGTAGATTGTTTCCTCGCATTGATGAAATACCGTCAGCTGTTGAGTATAGAAGAACATACGTACTTAATAAAAAATATCCCGACTGAGGATAGGAGAGTGCTAGTGTGACTTACACACATCGAGACTTAAGCATTCAAATGTCAGCAGTGGCACTCGATCAATAGTCATTTGCTTCTCTTCATCTCATCAGCACATATCTACATGCATTAGTCAATGTAAGCTTTCAAAATAAAGTCATTTACAGTATTGGTATATCAACTGTATACATCTTAAAGTAAACCTTGAAATTTTTATGTAAGACTATTTATTTAACAAATGTGTTTTATTTGTTGCATAGAAATGTCGAAGATCTATCGTTTGTCATATTTTAACAGGAAAAATGTCATCTTTGTCGATGCTTCGAGCACCTAGCACTTTCTAGTCTGTACATGATAACTCAAAATTCAATTTTACATATGTCATAACTATGAGTGTGAGAGCATCGACATTTGTTCTATCTTTAAAAAAACGTAGCGATCATTTCTCCGTGTAAATATATATTTATGAGATATTTAATGCTTGATTTTCAGCTGTGCGAAAATAGAATAGTGCAGCTTAGAACGTTGATAATTCTTTTTCAAAACACGCACAAACATGACAAGAAACTTCGTCATTGCATTAAGTTTGACTATATCGATCTTGATTACAGATGTTCTTGGACAATGCAACGATTGTATACAAGGTCAAGGCTGTTGTTTGGGTTCAATGAATAGTAAATGGAATTGCTGCGCTGGCGAATCTTCTATTTTGCTTAGTCCACAGAAAACACCATGGAATTTTAATTTACAAATAACTTATGATCCTTATGTGTGGGATTGTAGTTCATCAACTTTGGAACCATCACAAAAATATACGAATGTTTCATGCATTTTAGATGGGCGATGGTCATTAGATCATTTAACTTTTCAATTAAGATCTATACCGTCCAATGAATTGAAAATAATCATTGGTGATTATACAATGAGAAATAATCAAACAGAAATAATCGCTTTTCAATCTAGTTCACAATGGGCTTTGAAATTGCCTGTTGATAGAAACGAACGACCAGGTATTTATGATAAAATTCAATTTTATTATGGCGGCTTTAATTATACGTATTATTTCGGATATGGTCCATATCCACATTGCCCTCGATGTTAATCTATGTGATCTATTATTGAAATTCACAAAAAAATATATATGCATATTCTGCACAACATAGTGAATTCATTAATGATTCTTTTAAATTTTCAATGAATAAAAATAGAACCATTGAAGAGAAATACTCAACACCATTCAAACTCTAAATAAATACATTCACTCATCGAAACCTATTGAGGTTGATCATGATTTAGTATTCATCGGTGTCTATTTTCAGTTGTGATTATATTCATATTTAATTGAAATTCTTCTAGTTTATGTAGAGATCATATGCAGCCGTTATACATGTCGATACGAACCCACAGCTCACATATAAGTAATTGAGAATATTTCATGTGCTATCAAGCTCTCTACATGTGATATTGTTCCGAGTCCAGAAATTTTGTCGGTTTCATATCTGAAAACTATGTACCGATTTATAATTTAGTAAAGCGTCACTTTGATTAAGTATGATTTCTGAAAATCAGCTGATACTCACGATTTTACAACAGCTGATTGACATTTTTATTGTTTAATGTATGATCAAAACAAAACTGAGGGAAAAATAAATAAAAATAACATGCGCTGCAAAAGAAATGGAAAAAATGTCAAACACTGTTAGACAATGCTGACGATATCTAATCCATGCAAGTTTTATTTTTGATGAAAAGAGCAATGTCTGAACTACAAACTTTGTACGAGAAACACTTTTTAGTACGAATCTGAAAACAAGGAAAAGTCCAAAGCCAAGTACCTCTAAAAAGAGCTCTTGCAAATAGAAAAAATCTGTTTTTTTCGAAAATTTCGAGCTACATCAACCAAATTTTAACGAAAAATACATCAAAATGTAATGCAGAAAAAACTCTATCAATATCAATTTTGTTACGAATTTTAAAATCCGTTTTTGACTCTTTAGTCAAAGATTGAAAAACTCAAATTTTTGTGTAAGTCCACTTTTTAATGGGAATCGTCAGTCTGCAAGGATATCAGTCATTATCTCTGGCGAAAGCATGCATGAACTCAAGTTTGTTTTGCTTTATTTACTCGAAATAAGTCAAATCTTAGAATCCGAACAAGAAATTAATGCAAAAAATAATTTTTACCATTGTAAGACGGTCAGATAATGAGAATAACCAATCCGTTTAGTCTCTTTTAGAAAAAACAATATTTCGGTATAAAAACTAAGAACAATTTAAATTCCAAAATAACATTGGAAAGATCGGGATTTATGCTACAGAAATCATTATTCAACATGATTTTTCCATTCTCTTTCACTATTACAAAATATCAATAAAAATTGAAAGTGACATCATTGGATAGTGAATTTGCACGAACGTTTTTAGAAGTACTAGATTTTGGGCTTTTCTCGTTTTCAGATTCATGCTGACAAAATATGTCTGGCACAAAATTTGTAGCGTACACGTTGTTCTTTTCATCAAAAAAATACGTAAATGGATTGGAACTCTTCTACATAATCTGACAGTGTTTGAAATTTTTTCCATTACTTTTGCAACGCATGTTACTCTTCCCAGGTCATATAGAACGGCGGTCCGTATACGGTAGTAAAGGAATGAAAAATGGCGTCCTTACGACGCTTCATAGAATTTCGTTTAGAAGCATCGATTTCCGGATAAAAACGTACAGATTGCGGAACGTTTGCGGAGGTGTTACTGAAGACCACTTGACGATGGGAGACCAGAATTCCGCCGACGGAGCTTCCTGACTGCACTTTGGACCACAATCGAAAGTCCGGAAATTTTTTGGACCGGATTGAACTGCTTGATCTCACTAAACATAGTTGGTAGGGCATGGCCACGCGTTACGGAATTTCATTTTTTTTCATTACAACACCTGTAACTTTTGACTGATGAAAGTAAACTGTCTGAAATTTTTATTATAAACAAAGATTATCTAGATCCACCTTCAGTTAAAATTTTATCAATTTATCTTTCACTATAGCAAAGCTATTGAAAAAATACTTGCCGTTACGGAATTTCAAAAAATCAAATTTTTTTTTACGGTGACTCAGTTTTATGTATTTCTCTACGAAACGAAACAAAATATTTAACAATGTTGCATTCGAAAGTTGTTGAACTTTTAACAAACTATTAGAATGTCGCCTTAGTTGAGCTCGAAATATAATGTTATCAAGAGTATGATTTTAAATACGACTCGTTACGGAATTTCATTTTGTTACGGAATTTCACTTTTTTGAGTATATAAATGGGGATGGTTTAAGCATTTGAAATTTCATATAGCTGCAATAGGTATTCATGTTTGTCTAATCCGCAATAATGATCTGGGTAAGTTCTTTTTTTCAAATGATTCAATTTTATTATGACAACAAAGTTCACATGGTAATTCCTAGTACTTTATAAGATAAAAACATGGCATAGCATAGAAAATAACACTAAAAGTTAACTATCTTTTTTTCTTTACTGTTTGAATAAATTTTACATTCAATTTTATTTATATCAAGAACTGTAATTGAGTGTACTTTTTGCATATCAGGTACTGGTTTGACATTCGAAAATAATGATCCAAGAGTTTTATAGGCATACTGAATTTCATTGATTGGTAACTCATCAATAAAAATCGATGTATTCTTTTGTTTAACCAAAGTCAAAAACTCGGTTGCACTTTTGCATCGTTTACCGGTCATAATTTCTTGGTAAACCATTCGTTTAATAGTTCCTCCTAGGCCATCCACCACTCAGAAAGATTTTATTTATCAGTTATTCGTTATTTTCACTGTGTGTTCTCGATATTATTCATTATATATCAATTATAGCTATAAGAAAGCTGTTTTCGATTCATATTTCAAACTTATTTTCAAAGCTACTTTCGGTTTTATTTACCCTTTCCATGACTACTCGCAAAAAAATTCCATGATAACGTAATTGAAAATTGTTTAGCCAAATGTGTCAAATTTTTAAATAAATATCTTTGTTTGAATTGACTAGCGCTTCCATCACTGAATATAATTATTTGTTTTAATTCTGGTTTTAATGCTTTTAAATGTATTAAAACATGTTCAAGACATTTCTGTTTACGTTGACGATCTTTTTCTTTAATCACTTTGCTCGAACCTGCTGCTATTTTTTTCTCGCGACAACGTCGAGCTCTTTCAGCACCCGAAAGAACCATTCGAAAAATGCAAAGAAATATGTATTGAAAAATAATGAATTTTAATCTAAAATTTTGAAGATCAAAAGACTGCAAGAACTAGATTACGATAAGGCTAAAAATTACAAAATGAAGTAGTGAATAGTGTTCTATTTTCATAGTATGATGAATATTCAAAAATCTGTTTGAATACTTTTCTCTGTAGAATAAAAACTATAAAAAAACAAATTTTCCTTCCTTCTGATGAAATTCCGTAACGAAGTGTTTTATTTAAAAGGGCATGATAATGAAACAAGACCCTAATAAAAACTAGTGCATGAGATAGCTCTTGACAAGATCTATCTGATAATGAAGTTTCTTAAAACTTAAGTTGCAATATGAACAAATAAAACAAATTATATATGATTTTTGTTACGGAATTTCATAACAAAATCAGATAGTTTGTGAACGTTCGATTAAAACATGGAATATTGTAAAGGTTTTGAGAAGCCTGTATTTTTGGAGAGCAAACCATGTTCTATCAAGAGAATTGCAATATGGTTTAATATAACTTAACTATCGACACAGAGTAACGGTCTATTTCCCATGACTCAGTTGCTTGTTTCTGTAAGAATCTCATTGGAGGAAAAATTGTCATTGATATTTCTTCATAACTGTACACAAGGTACGTAGTGACATCTATTCAATGTAGTATCTTTAGTGTTCTTTCAAGTGACATACTTAGTTTGCTTCAGTTTTGAATTCAAACCTTCCCCAGTCATAACACTGAATGGCTGGCCATGCCGGGTAGTTTTAACTAATTATTAGACGGCGCTGTGCTTTGCAGAACGGCGTACTCTGTAAAAAAAGAACGAGTTTTTCAGAACCTTTTTACGTTCTGTCTTTTACCTGATCGCAGAACCCCCGAAAATTGGTTCTGCAAGAGAAAAAGAAGAGTTCAAGTACCTTCTGGAACACTTTTTTTCTTTCATAGAATCATGTTTTGGGGATTCTGCAAAGCTCCTTCTTTTTTTTACAGAGTACGCCGTTCTGCCAAGCACAACGCCGTCCAATAATTAGTTAAAACTACCAACTATGTTTAGTGCGATCAAGCAGTTCAATCATAAGAGTGGGCCGAAAGTCCTTTGTAAATTTCGATCCGTGTTGAGCGTGCGAGCCAAAGATTCCGTGGGCCGAAATTTCTGTAAACCTTGACGATAAGTAAAAAAGACGGCATACGATACTTTTTCAGAACTCTGCAACAATAATATTTCGAAAGTATCCATACTATTTCTCACACACGGCAAAGTAGAAATGCATAAGACTCTTGGTACCAAAGCGCCAGAATGTTCATTAGGGTGGTCGTTCATACTAATACGGGAACGCGACGCAGTCATCACGTGTCCGGTCTATATTGTCTTTACAAATCCCGTGTCATACGTAGATTAGTGGTACGGGAATATGAAAAGACGCAGAGGCTTTGGTTTTCCATGTTTTTACTCGACATTACTGTTCATTTTCAATGTAACTTCATTGTTTCAACTGGATTTTGAAGTAATGGTATTTTGCAAGACACTTGACTACCGCCCCCAGAGTGTAATAACTGATGTGTAAAAAAATACAAGATAGGCATCGCCACATCTATGTCATGTTAATTATAATAAACGCCATAAACCGCAGTTATCAGCATAAGTTTTCCGGCTTAAAACACCGCATATTGTACAAGCGGTGTTTTTGTTGCGAAACGTTTCGAGGGTACACGACACTAGGAGCATTTCACATGAGTAATAGCAAAGTTCGGATAATTTATGCAGTAAAAACGGTGCGTTACGGTCACAGCATAACTCATTGTAGTCGATCAGTAAACAATCACTATTTCTGCTCCAGATGATAAAGATCCCAAACGGACCATATTGATACAAATTAATGTCGCTAATACTCCGTTTAGACAGGAATTATAGACTGTTCTCGGATCGTAAACGACACCGTTTAGTTCGGCCTGGTTTGTCATCTCTGTTGTTGTGCAGCGTAGGAATCAAGTTCGTACTAAACATGAACTAAATATTTGTACTAAATTGAGCTGCATTCTAATTGTGCTCGTAAAAAAATATTTAAATTGATAGTTGACGTCGTTCATATTAAATGTTGACGTCGTTCATATTAAATATAACAAGTGAAAGTAACTAATGTGAATGAAAAACTTTTCTCTCATCTGCGAATAAGAAATAATTCCATTGTCAACGATCTTAATACAAATTTATTTCAAATCGAATATTTCAGCAGATACACCTAACATATAGTTGAACAAGTTAATTTTCAAGTTTAATAGTAATGATACCACATTATCTGTGAGTAACAACTAGCGTTTTTCCTGATCTACAAATTGTTTGTCGATCTCCGTGTCGGTACCTAGGTATGTAGATTCATAATGAAAGTAGAAGCTTGATTGGTGTAGTTGAATTTCAACGACTGGAGAGAAATTAAACTTAATATACAATCTCTTCCTCCTCCGGCCCCGTATTCTTCTTATTTTAAAACTATTACCTGCAAATCATTGGAAATATCTAGAACCTGAATACCTAAAGCAAGGATTCTTGATCGCACATGTTCTTATAATAGTTATTTGTGACTGGAAAGAAACAGCTATTGACGATGACCACACGTAAAACAATAGTAAAACTGATTGAGGCATGCATTAAGATTTGTGAACAGACAATATTTTTAGTAATGCAACATAACTTGAAACATCGTTCGTACTACAGCACTATATAACAAATCAATTGGTTTATGCCTATAGTGGCCTAATGAGAATTGACGACTTACAATTTGACTTCGTCACTAACATTCGTTTATATTTGTCATGACCATTTGCCATAATATATACAGGTTATCTGGAAAGTCCCTTAACACAAAGAAAAGCAGCTAGCGCAATCTCTTACGGGATAAAAAATTTGAGCACGATGTAATTGCTTTCAACAGTCACGCAAATTTTACTTTCTTTCATGAACCCTGCTATCCATTTATTCATCCTTCCTCACTTACCCATTAGAGCTTCAATAAAGAAGCAGCTATTACATTCTCATCAGGAATCAGTGATATATATTCACTAATCATATACCAGAGATCGCTGATGCTCAGCGGCGCCTTTGGAGACCGTCTTTCACTTCTGTAATGGTCCTCAACTCTGTCGGTAATGGCCTGTGACGGTGGAATCATCTGTCGGTCGGTAACGGTCTGTGGGGTGGGACGGAGGGTAGGTGCAAAATATTTACCTTAAACGCTTCAACACTCCTTTCAAATCGTATTTAACAAAATTGTATATGGTGTGCTGGAAAAATGTCGAAACGTAAATATAAAAGTGGAAAAATGTCGAAAGGGAAAAGTAAAAAAATAATCATGTCTCTAGTATACGGCGACTCTAATCACATTTAATTCATTGTTTTTCCTTATGATTTTACTAGTGTAAACTTTTAGCCAGTATTGATTTATGACTAACTATTGATAAAAGTAAAATAAAAGAGTAAAACGAAGGCTTATTGTGTAACTAAACTTTTACAGTCACGATTGAAGCATTAGTGATTTTAACAAGTGAAATTCAAGCAAAATCTCCAGCTATTTCATTTATAAATTCAAATAAAGAAAAATTTCTACTAGTTGCCGATGAATATACCTTTAAGCTGAATTCAGCAACAACAATTACTATTTATTGGATATGCACTATTAATGATTGTGCACCTAATAAGTTCATACTGATTCAAATAATCTATTATGATGAAAACTGTTGGCAATGATAGTCATCTTTCAGAAAAAGAAAAACTTCAGATTTGTGCAGTTCGTGAAAAAATAACATTTTTTATTTTGTATTTTTTTGTAAAATTTTTCTCATTGTTAAAATTTCAACTTAGTTTCATGCAATAAAACATACACTATATACTTCCGATTCTCTAGAAAGCATCTATTTAAGTGCTAAGTAAAAATATATAACATATATAACTGCCAAGTAAAAAATTCAATGTTTTCTAAGTAATTTGTTTAATATAAATCTAAGTAAGAAAAGACTTTTTGCCAAGTAGTTTATTTAAATTCTCAGTAAAAAAGTCATGTTTTCTAGACAAAATACTAGGAATTGATAAGTAGATATATAACTTTTGCTAAGTAAAAAAATAGAAATATCTAAGTAAAAAATTCAGTTTGAACAGTTAATCGATTAACAAAGTTTGTGTTGCTTTTCGTGGTCGTCCTCACTTTCTTTTTTCACCCAAAGGTACATCCTTCGCTATTGAAGGTGGTTTACAATGTTTTAATATAATTGCCATACCAATTACATGTTTACAAATGTATTCCTTCAAAAACTTTGGAGGGTGTGGGTGTGGGTATTAGCACAAATAATACTCATACCTATACCTTCACTCATCTCCACACCCACACCCTCTGATGAACTCTCATACTGTTCTGTTTGTACAAAACTTGGCATTGGGATATATTTAAACTAAACTTCAATCGTCAGATATATTGTATATATATACAGGCAATGGAAGAAGAAGAATTTTCCGGAAAATAGTGGAGATCATATTTGATCGTCACAGCCCAGGCAAAAAAAATCAGGAAGGACGCCCAACATGACTAGTCTGCAGCGTCAACACTACTTTTCAGGTCTCGTCTGAAACATCTAGCTTACCCATCAAGACGGGTTGTCTGTAGGGAAAATGTCTTGCAACTACGTCTAGACTAGTCGTAAAATTCGTAATACCCATCATGTCCACTCCGTTTCGTCTCCTTGCTAAGCCTTGACTAGTCTGCAGATTAGAAAAAGGAGAAAAGAAGGGTGATGAAAGATGGACTCGAACATTTGACTCGACAGTATTTGATACCTAACGGATATTCAGACGACCAATCAGATGCTAGCCAAAGACTACTGTCAGTGTCGGTTGTCTAAAACACAGCATAGTGGCGGTTAATATGACATATAATCAAAACTAGTTGAAAAAAGTCTTGATTAGTCTGCAATACTTTCTGATCATGATGCAGACTAGTCTGAAGTATCGTGTATGATTGTTATTACTATCCCGTTTGCCAAAAAGCCCTGTCAACTTTAGTGGAAACTAGACTAGGATTTTTAAAAGATCTGTTTCTCTTAGTTTATTTATCATAAGTCCTCATTGCGGCTGCTCGCTATGAAACTAGACAAAAAAGGATGCAATACAAGAATGGTTTTTAATATCTTTATACTTTTTGGTATGATTAATGCTTAATCAAAAGCATTTAGGATACGAAGTTGGTGCTAGAATAGCAATCACATCGCTTTAGGTTTCACGTAAGAGTCAGCACTCACAATTATTGAGAAGATAAATTAAAAAATACTGTGTAAAAATATGCAACGCCGTGATATTTAGTTTCACATCATAGTCATGAAAATTCACAACAATGATACAATCATATTTGAACAGGGATGTAAAATTTTATCAGAATTTATTTTTACTATAGCTAAAATGACTCTACGAAAAGAAACGAATTTGCATTTCTTTATACTTAAAATACTTGAATATATTTGAGCGAAAAGGAAATCGGATTAAATTACGAAATACAGTATTTACTGCTAAACGACGCTTATCAATCTTTATCTTCGATAATAAATTAATATGCATAACATAAATTCCAAAAGTAAATTTAGCAAACTTGAAATGTTTTGTATCAAAATACTAATGTATCATAAACTGAATTCTTGGTAGCATTGATTTTAATGATGATAAATTGAATTACAAAAATGAAATTTATCTTGAAATTTCGATTGTGCAAATTAAAAAGAAACTTGGATTGTATGGAAAAAAAATTAATTAAAAGCTATTTTTACTGAAAATCGATTACACGCACTTTTTATAGGAATCAGGAAAAATTTCCTTTCCATAGCAGAAAAAAAGCGAAAATATATAAAAATAAAATAAATTTTATTTGGTCTGAGTAATTCTCATTTTGTAATAATAATACTTTATTTATATTAAATATTGCAACCGAGTAAAATTCTATTAAATAGTATTTTTCAATGACTACTGATACCCAGGAGAATCATTCCGACCATTGGATCCGATCGGATCCGACTGGCATCCGATCATGTTTCTATCGGAGTTTCTCTTATCCGACGAAATCCCATCGGATTCCTGGTTGCGATTCCTGATTCTGATCCCTAGTGTTGGATTTTATCGAATTCTACTATCGGAATCCGATTGGATTTCATCGTGTGATCAGACAGGCCTCTACTGTTGGGTTTAAATGCTAATTCGTACTCAAATAAGAAAATAGGTTTCTTCCGTCGGATCCGTTACTGTTTCCACAACCCGGATTCCCATAAGATTTCATTGGATCGTAGGATCCGATGGGATCCGATCGGATTCGGTACGGGATTCATTCACCTGGGAAGTCGTTGACACAGTCCTGTTAACTATTGGTACAGCAACATACGGGTTGTCCACGTAGCGCGACAATTCACTAGTCAAGTTTTTCAAAACGTTTTTAGAGATAAGGACAGATCTAACCGATTTTCCGGTAGAATTATTTTCACTGATACTGATTTCATCTTTTTTTCTTTAAAACTAATTCTATTTTGGCATCCAAAACTGAGTTTTTAAATTTTCAGAAGTAGTATTTTGAAATTTTTAGCCAAGAACTTAGTTGAAAAATACTGAGTAACATACTGTTCAATGCAGAATTCGATTCTCTACAAAACTGCCATTTGGCCCTTTGATTTTATGCCTCAGGGCAACTGCTGAGTTCTTCTATAGTTTCTAACTTACGGCAGTGTTGGTGTGTTAGCGTCAGTGCTGAATCACACTTACGCTAAACCATGATTAAGATGCGTCTTCTAGTCTAATTGGCTTAGGACAACCGCTCGGATGGAAGGAGGTGTGGGTTCGATTCCCGCGAAGGTCACTTTTTCATCGTTCTGTCACATAACATCAGTCACACTGCTAGTCTCTTTCGTTCAATGAATATGTAGAGCTGACATAACCTCTGCCCTTGTACGGAGTTTTACATCTGACGATTCGGTCTATTGCGCATTGTAATGCATTCTCGAAGTCAACTGTACCGAGTTGGATGGATGTATTTGATTTGCATTGTACTCATCTTGTCTCAAGAACAGTATCACATTGACGTGTTTGTCGCTTCTCCGTCGTACATGATTGGGACGCGGAAGACTATACTATTTGCTTTGTCCCTTCAGTGCGTATTGAAATCTTTCGACAACCTGACCGTATCAGATGTGAGACGTGCATCTGTTGTGCAGTATGAACGGTTTTTGTCAAACCGGTACGTTATATGATGTCGGTCAGTCGCTGATTCCCTCACTCCCTTTGTCACCACTGCATACGCCCAGGGCAAACAACCAGATGTTAAGATCTGATAAGATTCTGCATCTGATCTTGTAAGATCAGACGAAAAATCGTATGAAAATCGTAGTCTCGGAGATCTTGCATCAGATCAGACATTCAGATTCTTGAAAGATCATACACATTTATAAGATCTTTCCAGAATCTGACTGTGAGATCTGATGCAAGATCACAGAGACGACGATTTTTTGTCAGATTCTTGTCAGATTTCACCCATATTCCAAGATCTTGTATGTTGTTCATAAGATCTTGTGTCAGAGTTTTCGACCTGGGCGGGATGTATCGATCACAGATCGTGTCGTGTAGAAAATCTTGAACGAAGTTTCTGATCGGTGTGAACATGCATCTTTGTGATTGATGAATTAATGTCTGGAATCAATTTTGAGGAGAAATGAGAAGAAAATTCTTGCGATATTTGGTAAACTGAGAACCAATGCTATCATCTTTTCTCACAGCCTTGCTTCAATGTCTAAGTACCACACGATGGGATTTCCAGTGCATAGTGTTCGATTTTGAAACACCTCGAGATCATCGATACAATCGAATTTGTGAAAAAAAGTAAGATGCATTAGTTCCTGTCTTAAGCCTATCGTTTTATGTGAGTATGACCTCTATTTTCCAATATGTTATCTGAAGTTCGCCCTCGAAATGATATTCCAAAAAAGTCGACTTTTCTAAGAGAAATTCTCTTAGCGCCCATCCAAGGGATCGGATTTGAATGGAAACGTATCTTAGGTTTGATCTCCACCCATGTAACTATCGAAAGAAAACAATTTTGATGAATATTCAATTTCGGTCGGATGGTAATCAACTAATAGGAGTTGAATGTGTATAAAGCTCGTATTAGAAATCTCTGCTCGAAATCTGATTAATAATAATTTTTCCGAAATACTCGTTTTCTAGTGGTTCCTGGCTCACCAATAGGATTTCGGGTCAAATGGAGTTCAGATTCGAACTCTTCGTCGCAAAAAACCTACTAGAAAAAGCTTGTTAGAGGAGCCCATTTGGGGCTGAAATGTGGAACTGACATAATCTTTTCGTAAAATATTCTGAGCGCTTGGATTGTCAGTGATGGAGGGGGAGGTGGGGAGCCGTAAAAACTTCACCTTAAAACTTTCTATCACAATTTTCTTCGAAAGTACATGGCATGGGGATAAATCAGCCAAAAAACTTTTAGCGAAAATTTTTAAACGAATGCAAAGCAACGAAGAAAAACAGCGAAAAGATCCTTTAGCAAATTTTTTTGGCGACAGTATATTTTCTGCGAATTTTGAAGGATAAAACAGAGAAGTATAAAATAGAGAAATCTTCAATTTAATTAAACATGAAAAATCATGGTCTTTTTTAATTTAAAAGAAATGTAATAGAAATTAGCATCAATGATATAAAAAAATATCGACAAAGAAAATAAAAAGTATTCCAATGATAAAATCAATGAATAATTGTAGAATGTTGAGCTACGATCATTGATAGAGCATAAATAAATTCCGACAGAGTAATTTATTTTTGTAAATATATATCAGTAAACGATTTAACATCACTTACGGGCGATAACATATTAAAAAACGAATACAATAGATTAAGGGCCCTCATCAGGAATCGTTTTTCGTTATTAGTCAGCCACTTTGTCTAAAATTTTCAGGGAATATGTGTTTTGGGTAAACTTAATTTCTTGCAAATTTTTGACTCATTAGATTGTTGCTTTAATGAGTTATTGACAAATTAGTGCTCAAAATGGTGGTCCTCGTACGGTACCGATTTCTCGGACTGTCGAAGAGGTAGAGAGCTACCGTTTATTTAAATAGTAGAGAAGATCTATGTCAAAAAATGTACATAGCGCTTTTTTCGAAATTCAATTTCGTTTGGATTTCCGAGATATTTTCCCACAATATCTCGGAATTTAGCTCCTTTACACATCGATATTATTCAGTTATCTCGACAATGAAATTAAATTTCGGAAAAACGCTATATATATTTAGACATAGGTTTCTTCTTTTTTTTTAAAACAACAGCAGCTCGGTACCTCTTTTACAATCTAAGAAATCGGTACCAAGAGTTCCAAAAACGTCATTTTGAGAAAACGAACAAACAAGTTTGCGAGATGTGTAAATGGGCATGAATGTGAGATAAATAGTCGATGTTATATGTATTTGAAATCAGCGAAAAATTCTCTTTTTAAGTGACATAATTGAATAAAAATATAAAACAACTTTTAATTTCACTACGACTGTCATGACCACTATCGTGCAATGTCGTCTTGTATACAGGACTCTAAGCAGAAACGACTCTGTTGATGGTTGAGATGGTGGTGAGAATTTGATAATACCCTTTCTAGAGCAGTTTCATTTTGGTCGATTTTCATCAAAAAATTATTTTAGATCAAAGTATTGCAATAATTATGTATTTAACAGCTGACAAAGGATAATCATCAGCATCGAGAAAGAACTAATCGATAAACATTGAACTGCTGATATTTTTCTCTTGCTATCGCAGAAAGTACCCTCAAACTGTGCCCAGCGGATGCGCAATCAAAAATAACCTATGTATTTTTGGAAAGAGCAACTCTGAATGTAAATTAGCCTTGAAAGCTGCTCAAAACCTCTCTTTCTGTAGAAAATAGTTCCAAAAATCTGACTCTGGAAACCCGCCATATTGCTCTAATTAATAAGAAATAACAGAAACTATATGCACTTCTCATAAGCAACTGTTTATAAGCGTGCTGACCACTGTCACATCGCAGTAACTAAGCGAGATCCCTGAAAAACTGTTAAATTTCTACTACTGCTCCCAGAACACTGCTATTTTCACAGCCAAAAACCATCCAAAGTGCAATAAGTCGCATATTATCTGAAAGAGAACACTTTGAGCTTCCACAGTATGTGCTTATCTCAAAATCGACTTTTCTGAAGACGTTCAATTTTCTGAGGGGGAGGGTGGTGGGCCTTAACAGATAGAGAAGAATGAAAAGAACAAGAACTGTCCCATTTGTATACACATTAGCATAGTGATTCATCGTCAAATAAACGATCGAATCTTATCAAGAAAACATTTCTATAATTTCCACAGTCGCTGTTTTATTGCTAAAACAAAACTTTGAGCTTTCGCTATTTTACTTTTCGAAAGTTATATTTTCGCTATTGTTTACTTTCGCTGAACATGTTTTTCGCGCTTTTTTTTGGCTGAAAATACATTTCGCTATTCTAATTTTCGCTCAAACGGCACCGATTCGTCTCTGGTAGTCCCAGGTAGTCGCTGGTGTCCCTGCTAGTTCCTGGTGTGCCTGCCAGTCCAAGGCGCCCATGGTGTCCCTGGTAGTCTCTGATCCTTTGGGAAATAAACAAAGTATATTGTAATCGTCTTCGGTTTGTGGTTTTTAGTGACTTCTAGGATTATTCGGAATTATTTCGTTGTTCGAATCCATCATCCAGTGGGACTCTACTGCATTGGAATCTGCTGCTACCTTCTTGGTATACACAAACATTTGATTCGAGGAGAACTCAACACAAATTTACACATCACCCAGCAGGATTTAGCATCTTTTCATCTCTGTTGCTGACAAAACGTGCCACTAAGCAGTTCTCTCTTCAATCTTTTTCTGTTCTTCCTTCATGCTGCAGACGAAAAATTCAATTTTTCCAACTTACGATTATGCGTCATATGTAAAAAGGAAGCATAAAATACTTCAATACTTATGCTATAAAAACCAACCACATGTCATGTTGCAACTCAGTGAAACATTTTCAATGATGGTAATCGAACTATTCTGCAACCAAAT
>OENT01001087.1:1559-57426 GCA_900239685.1 Rotaria macrura | reverse complement strand
TGCAACACACGTTTTACGTATTCGAAAGGTGACTCGTGGTAGAATCGATCATTCATCTTGATCCGCTGCGTCATCGTCGTAACAAATTGAATGAAACATCTGAGAAAATGCACGATATTCACGAATTCTTGCAGTTGCCGAGAAATAGTGCTCGTTTATCTATCAGTAGATGCTTATTGTGGATAAGGTCCAAGATTCGGTAGTTGTGTATTTCAGTTCACAGATCGTAATGATAAAAATCTACGGAGTGTAAAGTTGTTGAAAAGATATGCTTTTTTATTTAACTCTAGGGTAACTCTCGTTCCGGTGAAATTGTGAATGAATAGTTTTTAGCGCATTCAAAGAGTTTCATACATGACGTGATATGCGTCGCTAATCTAAGAGTGTGGGTTTGGTTACATTCGAGGTTCAATACGAATGTTGTTCAGGAACTTATATGAACTAACGTGAGACGTTTGTCGAAAATGGAAAGGTGACATCAGCGAATTAGTTTTTCTTTTAGCTATGAAATATATTGATCTGTTTTGAAATAATTTATCGATTAATGAGTTGTGGATATACTGATTCTTATTTTCATATGTTGCCTTGCTGAAACTTTCGTGTAGGATGTAAATATCTTTGAATATATGGAAACATGTCGCATGATTTTATTTCGACTCATCCTGACTAAAGCAATTTTAATTTATTGTTTTCTTTTTTTCTTTTAATATGCAGTGTGGTTTTCTTATGATAATGTGTTATCTGAGATTAGGTACTCACACGAAATTCATGAACTCGTTGCTCAATTTCGTTTCTTTCTTGTTGATCGACCATGCGCTCACTATGACTTTCAAATTACTCAATTTTGACTAACTGTATAGTTAAGATAAGTAAGTGCATAATCATTAATGCTAGATTCTCTAACTTTTCATCTGATATTCTGGATCCTATAGATTCAATAAAGAGTGAATCCACAGACGAATATATAAATATTGTGGCCGAATTATTTGACAATAATAAATGCAATGAGAATGATCTTGACAACAATTATGACTATGATGTTATTGGTGCTGTGAAACAATGAGAGACACATCCGAAGCGAAAGCGCAAAAATATAACAACAAGTCTTATTGTTCGAATGTCAGGATATAAAATAAACAGATATCCATTGTATGGTATCCAAAACATTGATATTCAAAAATTTCGTTGACAATTAAAAGCACAAGATATTCTTCTTTTTTAAGTATTCACATGCAATAATATGTACTCATGTATCAGAAAAGAATTTAAAGAAAAAATATCAAGATTTATGGATAAAGTACAGTTGTATGATTTTATTAAAGAATCAAATGTTTCAAATTCTGATTACATGGAAAAATTTATTGACAGTCTATACTAAACGAAATGAAATCAACACTGGAGGATTTATTTTTAGATCAATCTATTAGTCTAATACAGCATGTTCAAATGAGTGTACTATATGTACTCAAATTCATCTAGATTATTCTTATTTGTTACCAAATACACGCTTATATTCAGGGATGAAATATAACTAGAACCGACTACGATTTCATGTGCGAATTCATGCATGAACATATCTTGATTCCTCAATAATCTCCTTACGTCAATGTACGGTCGCGTAGCCTTCGATACGACATTTTCGAAATGAGCTCTTGTTTTACTGGCTTTATAAATCTATAAGAAGAGAGGTCATTTATAAGAAACAACACGATTTGCGCTATTAAAAATGAGCCATATCTTAAGTACTTCTCATCAAGAGACCATGCGGTAATAATGAAACACTTTCTCAATGATCATGTTCCAGAAAAACAAATTCAAAGAATATCTATTGCAAAAGTGATGCCATTAGTCCGCTTCCTGCTTGACAACCAATGTTTTACCTATGATTATAAACTATATTGACAGCTTGAGTTAGTGGAAATGTTTGTGCATTCATGTTTCTACCAGCGAATATTCTTCTATTTCAATGGCAACAAGAGTATGTCTCATATTTCAGGAACAGAAACTATATCTTCGATTGATACAGCGAATCACTCGTTGGCTTAGTCTTTAAATCATTAGAAACCTAAATTGTTTGCTTATAGATATTTTAATGAAATATTTTTGATTTTGGCACGAACCCACAGATAAACTTCAAGCTTTCTTAAGATCATAAATGAGAAAAATCCTTAGATTCAAAATTCAATCAATCATCGGAACGGAAAATAATTATTGCGACGCCTACATATTCTACATTTATGAGAATGAACATCCCTTTACGCAGCTTCGAACACAAATTAATCATGATTCAAAAGTTGAGTTCTGTGCGTTACTCTACGTACATGGCAACAGAACACACCATAATGGCAAACTCATTCGTGTAGAACTGATTCGGGCAAGACTTCATTCCACATAGCTTATTAATTTCCCCCCTCTAATCTTTTTAACGAACTATAGGTTTCTATCTGGAAAATTTTCAGAGGATCATTTGAATTTAAAAAGAGAAAATAATTCAGCTTGGACACAAAACATAACCACTCTGTACTTTAAGAAATAATGTGTCACAAACGTAAAAAATTAAAATAGTTAACTTTTCATCAATTAATGGTCTATATTTGGTTCCTGAATGGTTTAAACTCTATTAAATATTAACAATTTTACCGATTGGATCTAATGAATGTGAGCGAAGTTTTAGTGCCCTATAGCAGATCAAAACTAAACTATGAAATAGCGTCATGCCTACAGTGTTGGAAACAGCAGTGAAATTTAGTATATTACAACTTTGTGTTAAAAGCACTTTTTTTAAACATCAATATGAACATATTTCCTAGAGAAAAAAATGAAGTTGTGATCACCAATCTGAATTTTTTCCATGAGTTTACCCCCACGGAATTCAGTGAAACAAGATATGGTTCAAGCAAAAGATGAAGTCCTGCAAAGGTCTAACTAAGGATGTGTTTCAGGGTGTGGGTGTGGGTGGATGAAGATAGAGTGATATCAGAATCACACACACCCACACCCACACCCACACCCTCACATATTAAGCATTTGGTCTCAAAAATAAATCCAGTGTTATCGGCATTTTATGGAAAGATTATTTCTGTATGAGATGTGGAGCTTAATAATAGATTTATCAATTCTTAGTAAGTGTATGTTCGCTAGCAACTCTCAATAAAGGCTCTTTTGGTGAAATTTCTGCGTCTGTCAAAGCTTTTGTTTGTTTTAAAAGTCTGATTGTTTGTGCGGTTCTTTTGTTTTATTTTATTTCGTTCTATTTAGAAGAACCATACAAAAAGTATGATTTCATTTCATAGGAACAGCGATGTGGCACATTTTTTTTCATGCTGAGAAACAAGTTGAATTGGCAAGTAGCAGAGGTAAATAACAAACGAGCTCAAGGATGCGAAAATTGAATCAAAAACATTTTCTTTCCATTTGTCCGATATGAGGTTACGAAGATGCCTTCTATTAAAACTTAAACAGCTGATTTTTAAGCATCAGTAAATTTCGTCATCTTCTTTCATAAATGTGAATGATGAATTCGATCAAAGCATTAACTTCATTTGACAGGTAAATATCGCGTGAGCCTACGTCTTTCCAATTGGTTTTATTGGCTGATCGGACCATTTAAAAGTAAGCACGAGCGAAAGAATGCAGTCTGTTCTTGTAAGATATCAATTCTATTGCGAAATTGATGTCTTTTTGTGAAATGAGCGATTTCAACACTCATGTAGATATGACAAAAATTACTTTTTGTTTCCGTGAGGTCCTTTTAGTTAGTAACGATTTTCTTGGCAATAACCTTCATGATGAAGCACTTAGAAAACGTTTTCAGTTAGAGTTGTTTCAAGGAGAAAAATAAGAATCTGTATTTCATACTGAGTCAATATTGAAAGTGACTATGATTAGATTTATAACATTTTTTGATGATTGAACTGAAAAGAAAATGCAAATAACTTTTGGATTCTAATGCTAAACATTTCCACTTTTCTTCGAGCATCTTATGTGCATAGAAGTTAAAAGGACGTGACAGGAATATCATTTTCTTACAATGACTCAGACATGTTATTTTCCGATCTTTTTCGTACTTAGCGTCATAAATAGGATTGAATGGAAGAGGCGAACAATTGAAATTGGCGTTATTATTTAAATTGATATAGATCATAATTGGTTCAAGAAGTCATTTTTCATTGTGATAATTGAAAAAATCCCAGCAATTTTTAATCAACTTGTGTAAGTTATTATTATTTTATTTTGGAATAAGTTTCAATTGATAATTGCCGAAATTAATCTTACTAATAAAAAACTTTTCGATTTTTTTTGATTGATTCTGATAAAAATCGAGAAAACGTTTATGTTCATAACGCATTTTTAATCATGTTGATACGATTTTTTTCTACATGAGTTACGGACACCGAGATATATCATGTATACTAGTGGTGCAACATATCCATGGGGCCATTAAATTATGAATATTTTTCTTTCCGATATTATCCTGCTTCGTACTGTCCCAGTTTGATGTTTCCAACCGAAATCCTTCTAAATAGGCATTAAAACAAAAAAGAATAATGAAAAAATCGAAAATGTGTATTTTTCGTTGGTTTCAGATTCAATAAAGACACTTTTACCTTTCAAAACCAAGCAAAAGAAACAATATCGAAAAGTTGCTACAGGATCAAATTTTATCGATTAAAATGGCCAGTTCTGCTGAATTCCCGAATAATATTCAAAAAAATGTCGATGATCAACAGCTAGAAATATTTTGTATTCTCTGGCTGGATGATAATACAAAAGTTAGTGATAATCGCGATACAGAACAGCAACTGCGCTCGATTATAAATCATCTGAAACGATTTAAAGATCCAGAAAGCTGTGAAAAATATATTGTTAAACGATCACCGAACGATCGACTAATACTTATTGTCAGTGGTCGACTGGGACGACAGATTGTCCCTATAATTCATAAAGTTCGACAAGTTGTATCAATCTATGTATATTGCATGGATGAGGCAGGTAACAGAGAATGGTCTAACAAATATGCAAAAGTAACGGCATTTTAAATGATTTCGGTTTTATTTTACGCTTGTTCATTCATTTTTAACAGGTCAAAGCTGTTGTAACTGAACTTGATAAACTTGTTTCTCGTATTAAAACCGATCATAAAATTCAACAAATTATTGAACAACCATTATCAATTAATATTTTTGCCTCAGGCAAATCAACGGGCGGTGTCAATGGTAAATTTGTTTTCTCACAGGTTCTTATTGACTGCCTTCTACGACTTCAGTCGACCCAAGAGGATACAAATGAACTTATTAAACATTGTAAAAATGTGTATAAAGGTAATAGCTTTGAAATGAGCAATCTTAGTCAATTTCAAAAGGAATATTCGCCTGACAAAGCCGTATGGTGGTACACACGAGATACATTCTTTTTCAAGACTCTAAATGCTGTGCTACGTACAGAAAATATTCATATGATATTTTTATTTCGTTCATACATCGCCGATATTCAACGTCAGTTGAAAACTCATCAAGTTACAGGCTCTCTACGTGTTTATCGCGGACAATTGATATCCAGGGATGAGTTGCAAACTTTACAAAACTCGTGTGGAGATTTCATTTCCATAAACTCATTCTTTTCTACTAGTGCAGAAGATGAGCAAGCTCGTTTATTTCTCAATGCTCCTGGTATTGCCGAAAATTTAGAACGAGTATTATTTGAAATTGTTGCTGATCCTAAAGTGGCTGCTACAAAACCGTTTGCTAACATCAGTTCATTCAGTGATTTTAAGAGTGAATCAGAAATACTCTTTATGATCGGTTCGATTTTTCGTTTGAATAGCGTCAATAGAATTAGTGATAGCAGTGTCTGGATTATTCGAATGACTTTGTGCAGTGAGAATGACAGTGATTTAAAAAATGTTCTTATGCATATGAAGCAGCAACTTGGTAGTGGTGATACAAATCTTCGAACATTAGGAAAAGTATTATGGAAAATGGGGAACCTTGATTTAGCTGAGTTCTATTTGACTCGTTTATTGAATGATCTCCCACCAAAGCATCCTTTACTTGGTGATTTATACGGAGATCTTAGCGAAATCGCTGGACTTACGCAAAACTATGACAAAAGCATTGAGTATCAACAAAAATCTTTGGAGCACAACGGTCTAAGCGAATTAACGGACAAAATAAATATTAATGAAGGTTGTAGCCAGGCCGGTAAGTAAATCAAAATAAATTTGGTTATCTTGAAAATAGGCATCCCATATAACATTGAATATGTTATTAAGAAATGCAGAGAGAGATGAAAAACTATGAGACAGAAGAAATTTGTGAACAGTTTCGTTCTCAAGTATCTACTCTCGATGCTAGAAATATAGTTGACAATAAAAATTCCACCTGACAAAATTTCTTTAAATTATATGGCTTAGCTTTAAGGCTTATTTTCAGCGAGGATTATAGTTGATAGATATGCACTCCGTATATGATCAAAAAATGTTAAAATATCTTTTATTAGTATTATTTTGACTTTGAAGATCTAAATTTGAAACTTACTAAGTCCTGCTATCCTTCATATGATTCCTTTTTTTTTCATTTTCTCAAAGGAAAAGTAGTGTTTTCGAGTCTTTTCTAGTAGTCTAGTACTCTTTAAACGAAGTCATGTCTTTTCTGATAGGCAGTCAAGTATTAATAGGAAAAGATCATAGTGATGGTACCGATCCGAATCATATTTCTAACTTTAAGGTGTAGACCTCCGCGAGACAACATTCTTTTGCGAGGAATGAGTACTTACCCATGTAAATAATATTTGAGATGCCCCTCAACTGAAGCATTTCTTGTGTTTTCCACGCGGTTTGAGTAAGAGTCGCATAAAGACACACTAGGATTCAATATCTCAAATTTGGAAAAACTATCACAATTCGTCTCAGTTTGATCGAAGTTACCATTACTATTACCTAGCCATGGTCTTTACCTAACTGTAGGCCAACGAAAAGTTTAAATTTTAATGTGTCTAAAATGTGAGAAATTAGATTAGAAGGTAAGTGTACAAAACATTGACCCATATATGATCACATTAGTTACGGAAGAAAAATAGAATCTAAAAATGAGTCGTCTCTGATAAACTTCAGAAGCGAACGTATCAAACAAGTCATTTTTGTGTGACTAGATTATTTTAATTATTGTTGTATATATAAATACATTTATCCAAAACAATTTTAAAAAAGCACCTAATACTGTAAGGTATTCCTTTTGGAAAAAAAATTAATTTAAAATTTTTCTACAATTTCATTGCTTTCAATTTTTGAATGAGAATACTTAAGAGTTTACACATCTATTCTATTATTTTGAAAATGACATGTATTTCGTCCTTTTTGAGAATTCGATATTCCACAGGTTAAATTAATTTTAAACTACACTTTGATAGATACATATTTACTAATGAATATAAAAACAATTATCTAAATATTTTTTTGTATTAATAATTATCAGAGTGGAGTGTCGTTTGTACATTAATCGAAGCAATCAAATACGTCTTTGTCACGGTTCATGTGAGAGATTTGTTTTAGCATGGAGACATGGTCACCGCTAGACTACGACTTGAAGTGTTTTCACAAGAAAAACGTGTTTAAAGGCATGATTTTTGCGTTTGATGTTTAAATGGGTGAGATAATTTACAAGAGTGGACCAAGTATATGAAGTACCTCGTAAATTTATTTTCCATTTATTACCCATTCGACACATTCATGTCCAAGACTATCAACCCCAAAATTGTAAGTTATGATACACTTCTTTTGAAAAGTTAGGCAATATTGACTTTTAGTAGCGTCACATCTTTCTGAGAAAAAATAAAAATATACAATACAAAATTGGTTAGCTACAGTTTTAACAGATCATGGATATCTTCCACGATGCGTATCAGAAGTTAGAAAATTGAAAGCTGAAGAGAATGAACTGCTATATGCTGACACAGTATTATGTCGAAGCACTCAGGTTTCGCTTCATATAAAACACTATGCCTCCTATTGTGGTTCAAAATCAAACGATCCTAGGCTAAATTTTACTTATATTTTTCACAATTTTCTGTTCTACAAAAAGAATTAAAAACTGTTCAAAAAGAGCAATCCCTTGTGGCAAAATAATGCTTACATCACATTATGTTTAAAGGTCTTGATGAGTTTTATATAGAAAGTGAACGTTTTTAGCAGTGTTCATTATCATGAAATGTTGATAGTACTAAATAAGTAGATACACTATTGAGAATCAGCCTCTATGACTAAATTTAATCATACGTGTTTTTGGGAAGAAAATTTTCCCATCTAAAACTGACATGCAACGAACCAGAGAAAAAAAGATTCTTTTGAATATATCTATCCGAGGGGGCGGGTTCTTTCTGCGGTATAAGCGTTTTTGAAAAGTTGAAGCCTAAGAAAGTTGCATTTGAACGCTTTTTAATGCGCTAAAGTGTACACGTTTTAGGGCGAGGATGTATAGCTAGTGTTAGGAGAGGATGCACAGTCATTCTCAAAACTATTGTTGATTTAAAAGAAGCTGAACAGCCGCTTTCACTCTCACAAGATTCTTCTTCGTTATTATCAAAAATTCTAAAAGACCCGAAGCCGACGCTTAAAGACGCATTGTCAATGTCATTTGAAAATCTAACTTTAGAAAAGCAAACCTCGAAGGCTAAATCATCTACAACAGCAAACAAAGACATTAGAGAAGTGCCACAAATCCAGAGCAATCTTCCTCCAACTACATGGCCACTCTTTTCTGAGTTGGGCCTTCATATAGTCTCTCCGAACGTGAATCCGATAAAAGTCGACAATGGTGCTACGCATACAGAAATTCTTGTTCGAACACCATCCGATGTTGAACTAATGGGCTTACTTAAGAATAGCGAAGATAAGAAGATCGTTGATGGAGAGCGAGTATTCTTCGATAGACATAGAGGAATCTGGAAATGCATGTTTGCACCTAATCGAGATGGCACATTTGATGCCACTATTCTAGCAAAGAGGAAATCTGATTCTGGTAGCTATACGAGTGCATGCAGTTACAAACTTGAAGCGAGAAAAATTCAATCACCACCTTTGTCCTATCCGAAAACGTCGCAGCTTTTCCATGATCTCGATCTCGAAATAGAAGCCACTCATGATCGAGCTTCCATTGTTTGGCCCGCGAATGCATCTTACGTCGTAATTCGTATGCGAGCTCCTGATGACGTTTACTTATCATGCAATATTAACTACGACAACGTTAAAGTGGACAATGGAACATTAGCACAATTCGACAGTGAAAAGTATAACTAGCAATTACTGTTTGCACCTCAGCGTACTGGTTTGCATGACCTGTGGGTTTTCGCTAAACGTGGGAATGACTCCAGCCCTACGTCAAACTCAGTTGTCCAGTTTCATCTTAATGTTACTCAACTAAAACAATCAATCAAATTCCCGTTAACATATACTAAATTTCAGACAAATAAATGTCGTATTCTTGAACCTATTCATGGCACGCTCAAAGCAGGTTCTGTAGTGTTGATTCATTGTATCATTCCTGGTGCGGTGGATGTCGATGTGGTGATTGACTCGAATTGAAACAAGAGCGAAGGCTATCAGGATCCTATTTTCAAAACAAAAGTAACAGTGGGTTCTAAAGATGTTACGGTTTATGCTAAATATCTCCAGAATGGCAGTTATGATGGTCTTGTGAAATACACAGTTCAATGAATTTTTTTCCAAATCAGTTTCGAGACACATACTAATCTTGAAATCAATTTGTAGGAATAAACTATAGTAACAAAATCAAGATTTTTGGTTCAGAGTAGTGAGGGCGACTCGATTGATGTGTGGATGTTTGGCATAAACTTGAGTATCGCTGACTATGGAAATGCATGTGCAGTTGTTGTCATGTTTGAAATGAATACGAATATACTCATACTGAGATTCTGTTCAAGAATGGATCTTGTTCTTCCCCATGATTTATAAGTTTGGTAGGACTGCAATCTTCCGACTGCGGGTGTGATAGTTTCTCTTTACTTACACTTGCACTCTCTTCCAAGCTATATCAGAATGAATGCAAATGGGTGAACTTCGCTATTTCATTTTTCATGATTAAGATGCAAGATGAAATCGGACTTGGATTACCAACAACTATCTGACTAAAAATTATGTAGAGTTGGGTCTACGAAAATTGCGCACGAAGTATTAAACGTTATCAAATATATAACGAAAAATAGACAAAAATATTATTGACTTTATTTTATTTTTTAAATCATAACTTCAATCGTAGGGTAGATGTGGTCCCAGTAGTAGTGAACTGAACAACAGTAGACACGACTGAATAATTTAGAGAACAATCAGTTCTTGTAGTTTGTACTGTTAGCGTCAGTGTTGGATCCCACTAACGCTAAAACGATCATTAAGATGCGCCTTCTAGTCTAATTGGCTTAGGACAACTGCCCGGATAGAGGAGGTGCGGGTTCGATTCCGGCGAAGGTCCCTTTTTCATCGCTCTGTCACATACCATCAGTGACACTGCTTGTCTCTTTCGTTCTATACATATGTAGAGCTAACCTGTACTCTTCTCTGTTCTTTTATGGGTAACGTTTTCTTTCTCAAAATGAACTTAACTTAATTGCGTCAAAGTATCAATTGGATCAGTTATTGATTGATCGAAATTCGTTAGTCATTTGACAGGATAATCATCTCTTTCTATTATAAATCGCTCACCATAATTCATATTCGATTTCGATGAAAAATGTTCGAACATATCCCTGTATCTTTTGTTGTTTTGATTATTTTCTGCCACGAACTAAAGTTTAATACTTCGTGCGCATCTTTCCGTGCGCAACTTTCACGTGCGCAATTTTCGGGATCCCATAGAATCATATCCAACTTCTCCATATTTTCCACATCTATGCTCCTGGAACTCCTTCTCATTTCCAAAACTACAAAACAAGCTACATATGATTTAGTTTGACGACATAACAATACGATATCAATTGCTTTGGAACACACAATCGACGGCTGAATATAAAAATACTTTAAAAACTATTTCAAAGACGAGGTTTATTCGAATGCAAAAATACACTGATGCTGGAAGATAATACTTTGAATATCTATCCTAAGGGATGGCGAAAAACACTTTTCTAGTACCCTTGTGTGATATATTAGAAAAAAAGAATATTACTTCTTTGAATTAAGTAAGCACGTGCTCGGCTTTTTGAAACAGAATATCTTTCATTATGAAAGCATCACTATTTTTAAAGTTCAAAAATAAACGGTCCATAATACAGGAAACTATGAAGCTGCTTGTTACGACCATCATAGGTTTTTAATAAAGATCTTTCGGTATGCAAATTAAGCGTTTTGATTGAAATTGGTTGTTATGAAATTTCTAAAAAGTAATTTTTCAAAAAGCAGAATCAGAAAAGTGAACGTTTTTTTACTACCTGAACATAGGTATTATGGTATGATCAATAGCAACAATTGCTGCATTGCAAGCTAACACCAGCAAACTTTTGACTCTCACTTTAAAAGTAACAGTGAAAGTGGATTTTCTTCTATCCAATTTTTTTTCGAACATAAATATTCGTCTGCTTAAAAATTGTTTTCCTTTAGAAAACATTATTGTGACAACTCTAATTTCACATTTGGAAAGTTAGAGTTTACTGTAAACCCTTATTTTAACGTCAATTTAAAGCGTGATTATAAATGTATGTTCACATTAATTTTAATTTTCGAAGTGACATCGCTACCCGGGTCGAATTCTCACAATAATTAACGACCATATACGTCTTAATACGGCCGCCGCAACCGTATTTCGTCCTAATTCAACGTAATACATGGTTCAGTATTACGACCGTATGTCTCTGGATCGTGTACGGTAATATACGATCTATTACTATAAGATCGTTTGCGATCGGAAACGACTGTATACCTTCGTCTACAGAACGGAGAAATACGATCGTAATACTGAGCTATGTATTACGGCGAAATACAGTCGTATGTACCGTTGTATATGGTCGTAAACGCTCGTCAACGAAGTCCGTAATCATCGACCTGGGTATTCATGATTTCTAACTTTGCTTATATTGCTCTTCTAACCCTTTTTATTCTTGAAATTTGAACGTCTTTTTTGATTTTTATTACTTTCAGATCTATAAGTGGTAGATGAATTGAAAATTATAAAATTTTTTATTGTTATTTTGTTTTATGAGTGTTCTTTTTTAAATTAGATATGCCAACTTGTAAGACAACGAGCTTGTCGTAATTATTTTTTTTCCGTTTATTGATTTATAACCATTATTCAATAATTGGTAATTGAACTTATTGAAATAATTGCTTTCGTTCTGTTCTCATGACGTGTAAGAAGCGCAAATCCTAAATAATATGGTAGAAAATTTTGGAAAGTTTCCCGACGCACACCGTTACTAATTCTAAAAGCTGTGATTTTTTCTGGTGATTGGAACATGCAGCTTTATTAAGTCACTTTGTTTTGTAGTGGACGCTATTCTGTATTTACGGAAAATATCAAATTGCTTTTTATTTTGATACAATTCGATAATGGATTGTGGGGATTGTATCGACATTTACAGTTCACGTGTCGTTTCCGTTGTTTGTGGTCCAAAAATTCAAGATTATTTCTGAGGTACATGTTTTTATCCTTATTATTTATTATGGCACTGGAAGTTTTTATTTCTAAGCAGAGTAGTAATTTCTTGGTTTGTGCATCGAAATAATTTGTTCGATGAACTTATTTCATACGTATTCCTACATATTATAAGTATAGGGAATTTCTCCAAAATTGCTTCTTAAAGGATTTTTCATTAAATGCAAACAGATTTGTTTTAGAAGGAATCTTATGCTGTTATATTATTCTGATCTTTTTTCTATCTCGCCTACCTGAATAGAGCGCTGGTTTTTCTCGCAATTTAGATAGTTTCATTCAGACTTACATGGAATTTTACAAGTAGACCTCACACGAAAGCTAATAAAAATTCGCCTTTTCACTGATACTAAAATGGGCCAAAATTTGACAGTGAAGATCACTTTTCTCTTTCATTTCACATCCATTTTCTTTAGTATTTTTGCATGCAGAACAACAGTGAACTTTTTCTATCTAAAATTATACGGAGTATTATGCCGCTTATTGTTGCTGAATTATGAAATCGAAATGTTTCATTTCACCGTTTCTCGGTTTTAACAAATTTTTGGAAATGGTATCAAAAAAATATGAAACTATACGTAAGTAAAATGAACTCCATTCATACATGTGTAATTTAACATAATAATAAAGAAATTAGGAGAATAAACTAATAGAAAAAAGGTGACTCCTTTTGCTGAGTACAGTAAAAATACATTTTCTTTTCGTTATTGACTCATCTTTGTTTGCTAAAGAAACAAGTTGTTGATAGTGCTTGTACAGTAGTCTATTAGCTAGATAAGTTGCAAAACATCCATCACACACCATGATTCACTGTAGAAGAGATATTCGATATATCCTTATAGTATAAGCACGGGCACCAAATCGATTCAGTACTTCGAAGATGAGATAGGAAGTGGCGCCTGCTACTTTGAAGTCGATAATAGTATCAGTTCTTGCTACACCAGCACTAATATCGAGAATTTCATGATGTGCAATAGCTGCAAGCTCTATTGATATGTTGTAGTTGAAAATAGTAGAATGCGAACAAAAAAACAGAAACTGGACGCCACGAATGATAAAAAGAAATGAGAATAAGCCTACCAATGCGCTTTGATTCTCATATGCACTGCATTTACGCATACGACTTGATCGTGCAAAGAAATAATCATATATTTGGTGAAAGAAAGAAGACATACCCAATTTTCTTTTCTTTTGCTATTCTTTCTCGTATTTATTCTTTTTCTCTGTTCTTTATACTACTTCTCATTTGACATGAAAAAGTAATATTGGTGAAAATAATGGCTGTATCTACAATATTGGGCAAATGTCTGTGTGGCCAAATATCTGTCTCTATTCCACAAGATGCGTTCAATAAAACTGAGAATGTAGGCATGTGTTATTGTAAAAATTGTCGTCAAAGTGGTGGCTGTCTAGCATCGTACAATCTCTATTTATCAGAAGGAGACTTTAAAATAAAAGGTCAAGTAAAAGTGTATCAAGATCCAAACACAGACAGTGGCACAACAATAGAACGTGCATTCTGCAGTAATTGTGGTTCACCGGTGTATGGGAAAAATCCAAAATTTACTGGTCTAATAGCAGTGAGATTGGGTCTATTCGATCAATTACCAAAACCTGGTATGGCACTATACTGTAAAAATCGCCCAGAATGGGATAAAACAACAATAAATAGCTTAAATGAACATGAAGCTATGCCAAAACTGACAGAAGATCTGAGAAAGTGGTTGCAAGAAAAAGGCGTTCCTAGTTAGTGTGTAATTTTCAAGATGAAACTTGCGATTTTTCTGTTCATTTGTAAAGACGCAAGATAAACGTCCTGTTTTAGCTGCTCTTTTAATTATCATTTTTGCCTGATCCCTTATTCGTTTTAAATAAATCTTTTCGAAAAGTTTTACACAATAAAATAAATCATAGATCTAGGAATGTTCTGACAATATTATTCATAGAGGAATTCATTGCAGAGCCGTCGCGAAGATTTCCATATGATACGGTCTCTGATTGTCATTTTTCTATTACAAATAAAAGGAAATTACCGGGGTCGTTAACTTATGATATTCCCCCCCCCCCCTCCGACATAATTGATTTTTCATTTGTCAAACACTCACACAAGAGGTGTGAAAGTGATCTCTATGGATTAATCAGAATAACTGATCAAGCTAGGTTTCTTACTGTTAATAGCATTATAAAATCGTATAAAAATATCAGGGGAAATAACGTTGACCTATAAGACAATCCGAATAATGCAACTTTCGAGATAGGACTTTGCGCTTTTTCAGACCGGTATTTACAAGATTTCGATCAGGAAAATTATGATTTGAGTTAAAATAATGTGATATTACGGAGCAACATAAAAAACTGACTAGATCTATATGGCATCCAAATGTTTTTTCGGGCTTCGATTTTTCGGCGAAAAATTCACTTGTGACCTTCCCCCTCAAAGATTAGTAAAAGACAAACTTCAAGATGTCATTTCCGGTTGTGGGCATGTATAAATCAAATGAAGGCAGACTGGCATATGTTGCCATGATACAAGTTAATCTCCTACTCTCAAAACTTCGCTTTTCAGCAATTGATTAAGTCGAAAGTCAGAGAGTACTGAAAAGAACATGTGCTCGACTTTAAATTAATAAGAAAACGCAGAATTGATGTCTTCGACACGTTCATGTTATTTAAGTCACGTAGTATAGCAATCCTGAGGTCCGATAAAACATACTATAAGCAGAGTTCAAATATAAAAGCAGAAAAATACAATAAAGTACATGACAAAAAACATAAACGTGGAAATAAATGGAATCCAATGTTCTACAGTATAGAGTACATATCATATTTAGACAATATGATTAGTCTCAGCTAGAAATAGATTGACAATATTATAATCAGCAAGGTTCATAAGGCTGATTTTCCGTTATAAAGTAATAAAGATATTGGATTTTAAATCCGTTTAATTTATTATCATTTGAAAAAACTAGCCATCGTGAAGTATAAGATTGAGTCGAATCAGTAATTAAATATCGATAAATTTCATATATTTGTATACTCTTTTATATTATGATGTATTTCTAATTCTCTCAAAACACTTAGTGAAATTCGAATGTAGTTATATTTCAAGCATCATCTACGCTTATTATTCTCACTAAATAATTTACAGAGTGGTAACGCCAGGGCTTTAAATTGCTTTGTTAAGAAACTTTATACGAAATGAAAGCGCATAAAAAATGGTATGCATTGGTTTCTCTAGGAATTTCCGCATTATAGTTATCACAACCTATCGATAACGAATCAACAGACAAGAAAGATGGTTCTTTCACAAAAATCAATAAAATTATCATTGTGATAATTATTCAGTATGATAGAGTTTACAAGATAATATTATTCTTTTTCGTTTTGTTATGTTTCCTATCCTCGTATTTTGAATATGAATGATGGTATATTGTTGCCGAGATCAATGTGTCGTTCTACAAGCATGTTTTTTTTCATTTATCGAATGGTATTTTTCTTATTTCTGCTGTATATTAGGAAAACAAATTTCAGCACGCATCCAAACACTATTCGACATCCATAGCCATACCCATAGTGTCACTAACATACACACACTCGCATATACATCCTGATGTATCTTAATAATATGACCGAGATCACATAGCCAAATTTATTATTTTGGATTCTTTCAATTGATTTCCTGATTAGTACTTACTTTTAATACGAAAATATGTTGCGACATTCTGTCCTGTTGAGATATGAATACTATCAAATTCATGTTCTTTGAAATCTATAGATTTTGAACAACATATTCTCATGGAAAAGAAGGCTATAAAATTCGAGAGAATCGAAGACAATGGCACTGATAGTTTTCGCGTTTGACTTTGCCACTTTTAAATGACGATTGGATATTCAATCAGGATTCAATGTATTTCTAACTATTATTTTTTAAACATATCTAAGTAACGAGAAGAAACCTTCAAATGTTTCTCGCCAATCGAACTGGTACTTGAAAGACAGTAAGAACTTAGAAGAATTAACTTCCATGCACAGTCATTTTTAATTGCTTGCCATTTTCAAATTTTTACTGACGCGCTAAAAGTCACAAATACAAATTGTGAAATAGTATCGAAATGAGCAGAAACAGAAGAATGTGAATCTTGTTCGTCTAATTTTTAATCAAAACGAATGCTACAGAAAAACTAAGATTCGATACCATCGAAAAAATTTGTCAACAAAGATTCGTGCTGTTTAATGATCTGATTTTCTATTGACATCTCTACTCTACCAAAAACTATCGATTTGACTGTTCAGTGAACCCGTTTCTGATTGAAACAGTTCTTATTTCATGAATAGTTTTATCTTTCTATTTAATTTAAGTTTGTACTTGACTATAATCTTACTCGGTTTTGAATCGTAATAAAATAACCTGTTAATTTTTCCGGTACTTGTTTTTAAAATTTCTTTAAGCATTCTATAGGCTAAAATTTAAAAACAAAAAGAATATCCGTAAAATGTCTTAAAATATAAGGGTATATTCAGTCAGTTCATGTCTATTTACTGAAATCATTATGAGCGAAGTGTCTTATCGTATACGTAACCCAATTTCATCATAGGATTTGGGTACATTGAACCCAAACTGTTCGTAAGAGTAAAATTTCTTTGACTCTTACTACTTCGCACGAGCAAGAGAAAAAAGTCTATTATCGTTGTTCGTCGCAACAAGCCACGTGGTCATGAAAGAAAAAGTATTCTGTTCTTTTCTTCATCTCTTCTATTGGTGCACATTTCTCTTCACATATCATTCATTTCTATTTCTTTGCAGTTTAAGAATGACAGAACAACATACACACCATCATCATCATCATCACCATCATGATGATGTAGCGAAAGCCAATGCAGAACATTTTTCGGAACATGCTCATGAATATCGTAGTGAATTATCCGTTGAACTTGCCAAACGATCAGTAGCAGCTATTCTTAAAAAGTATCCATTTGATTCAAACAAAACAGAAGTACTTGATTTTGCATGTGGACCTGGTGTTATTGGATTTGAACTTTTGCCGCATGCTAAACGTATCGTTGGTGCTGATTCAGCATCCGGAATGGTAGAAGTTTTTAATCGTACTGTAAGTTCAGAAATAGTTTCGTTTGCATAATTTTCAAGCGATTGACTTTTTTTAAATTACAGGCTCAAGAACAAGGAATACCGTCTGAAAAATTACATTGCATTCAAGTGGATGAACTCAAAGGTGATCAAACAGATTTTAATGGATTACTTTTTGATGTTATCGTGTAAGTTCGATTGTGAAGAAAATTAGGTTTTTTTTTGAAATTGTAATGTTCTAGTTGTGTAAAATCGTATCATCATTTCGCAGATCCAGTTCATGTGACACGAGCATTTGCTCAGCATCTTAAACCACAAGGACGTTTGATGGTAATTGATTTTACTGACGCGGGAAATATTCAGGCATTTTTTGAAAAGATGCATGGACACGATCATGTAGTTGCTCATAAACACGGTTAGATATTATCTATAGACGAATACCTCTTTTCATCGATTCGTAAATTTATTATTTAAAAAGGTTTTACATCTGAGCAAATGATTGAAATGTTTAAAGCAGCTAATTTACAAAATCCACAATTTGAGGTACTCCTTCTTATCACGTATTTCAATTCAATTAAATCATCTTTATTATATCTGTAGGAAATTTTTACAATGACTAAAGCAGAAATGAAAACTTATCAGGGTCATGAACGTTTGGCTAAAGCAATGGATAGTGATATTGATTTTGCATTTCATCATTTCATTGCTTATGGTGATAAAGCTTGATATTATGATTAATTCAAAGTATTACTTTTTCATGAGACAATGATTTATGAATTGTGTATTACTTAGTTTGAACTAATAAAATTTTCATACACATGATACTTGTTAACTGTTCACAAAATAATAATTAAACAACTCTTCATGAAAAAAGAACAATCTAATTGAACTATAAGTAGAAAATCATCTAAAATACGAATTCAGATAAAACGCTAGAAATTTCATTAAAAATATGCTCTACAATATTGTCTAGTCTATTCATCATGATTTCTCGCATCGCATATGACTTGTATAGAGTAATGAAATAAGATTTCTATCGATCATGCAATAAAACTTTACAGATAACCGATATGCATCTCTTAATTTCGGTATGTGTCATACTGTTCGAACTCTACCTGAGAATGTGTGCACTACAGTTCATGCAGTCAACGAAAAAGATGTTCGATTACTTGTCTTGCCTTGTAATAGTCTATTGATAATTCGTTAAAATGACTATAAAACTTTTAGATCCAGATGAAATCTATCAATAGTCAGTACCTGTCATAAACGAAGTATTTTCTTCAGATCTAACCTTGCTCATATTAGAAATATTTAAAAACTATGGTAAGAAATTCCAAGAATCAATTTTCTCCTATTCAATGAATAACAAATTCAGTACCACACCAGTTCCAAAACATTAGTCTCTCTATTGAATGAATTCCATCGAGAATTTTCGGTAGAAAGAAAGCACGTGCATATGACGAATATTAAAAACTTGTCTGTATTTACATTTTTCAAGAAAGAAAATATAATGTGATCGTGAATACCAATGTTCTACTAATTGCTGCATACCTTTTGTCTGAAAGTTTGCAAATTTTCAATATTTGATAGCGTATCAATAATAGAAATTATTCAAAATCTAACTGTTGATAACTATTCATTGAGTAAAGTGTTAATATATGAAATGACATGAATTAAAGACGTTCAAGCATCAATTACACGATATTTATGTATGCGACATAAATAAGTATGGCCTCATAACCAGAAACACCGATCAAGTAAAACGAACATGAAGACAAGAAGAAAAACAACGACACAATCATAAGAAAATAGTTACGAAGTGATGTCTATCTTCGATAAACATCAATCATCATCATCATCAATTTATGAGGTAGAAAATTATTTTAAAAAATCTTTCCTTTGTGCAGATTTGTTTTTACAAATTCTATATAGGCAGCTATTGATGGTGATGAACCATACTTCAATAATTGGTTGTCGATAATGAAAAGCAATGGTTTATCTATAACAACTATAAAAAGTAAAATTGAAAAACTTGATCATGAACAATATTCAATTTTACATTATGCAATTCGATATAATCATTTGAATTTATCACGAAAACTAATCGAAGAATTTCATATGGGTATTTCGATACATTGATAAATACTAATTGATATTATTTTTATATTCACAGATGTTAATCTTGTTGGTCGTAATGGAGAAACACCATTACATACAGCAGCTCGCTATGAAATATTGGAGAAGAATATGAGTGAGAAATCAATTGCAATGGTTTGTCTTTAGTTTTTGCTAAACATGATTCGATTGAATTCATTTAGCAGAAACAGATGCGTGAAATTTTCTGCCAAGTTCTCGAATAGTATTTTTGGATAAAATCTGTGCCCTTCATTGACTTCCTTCAAATGAGCTCATCAATTCTGCATGTTTTCTCCGACACTATTGAAAAAATCTTTGAAAGGTCTAAAAAATATTGATGTGAGTAGCGAACGAATAGGCATTTTCGACTTGCGGATATCTCTTTGAAGAACTACTAAAGATAGCTCGATTCAGAAGTTTTGTAGAACGAACAATTCTATACAATATAGAATATTGAACTAAAATCTCAAGGGCTCCTTTTACGTAAATTGTATTTTCGATTTTTAAAAATTACCGTCGTTAGAACAACATAAGCATAAATTCAAATGGCTACATTTTGTTCTATAAACTGATACGTGAAGAAAAGTTTCAATAGTTAGTTTTAAAAGCATCCGTGGTGGCAATAAGAAAAGTTTTTTAGATCTTTCAAAAATGTCCACACTACTCTCGAGGAGACACAGATACACAATATCTGAGTCCACTATCGAAAGAAGCACAACGCTTTTTGTTTTGAGAACTTCATTTCATGTATAGTTTGAAGTCAAAATTTAGATTTATTATGACTGATCAAATGAATAGCATGTCATTCAAAAAACGATTAGAAATCTAGAAGTGTTGTGTCATAAATTCTATATTTCTCTATTTATTTTAGTTGCATTCAAATGAACAAAATGCTATTACTTGTTTAGTTTCTCATCAAGCTGCTTTGTTAAAAAGAGATAATCATGGTAAATTATTTTGCAGTCAGTTACTTTATTGTCTTTTTCTTTTAGGCCGTACGCCACTTCATCATGCTGTTATGAGAAATAATTACAACAATGCCAAGCAATTGATTCAATTGGGTACTCCGATCGATGTAAGAATTTTATAAAAGTCTATCTAATGAGACTATTGAAATGTTGAGAGAATATTAAATCAATCCTCTTTACACATACCAGCATGAGTATCTGTGATAAATGCATTAGAAAGCGTACTATGGAACTGCCTTGTTAGTTAAAATACTTACAATGAATCCGAAAATCGTTTAATCAGGTTTATTTTCACTTCTTTTCAGTTATCTCGAACACTAGAAGGTTAATGCACATAGCAATTCTGAAAGAAAGAATTATTTCCAATCAGAAGAAAAGTGAACCCACCTCTATTATTTAGTTTACGCTGTTGAGAAGGATAGTGAAAACAATACTCTTATACACACTGAAACGACTTCGAGCACTGTTTGTTCATTTTTTGTTGAGATGCATAAAATTGATTATTGGTAAAAGACAAAGCACGCTTAGAGGTTTCCGTTAACATGCTGTATCTCAGCAACAAT
Organism: Rotaria macrura; assembly: GCA_900239685.1. NCBI lineage: Eukaryota > Metazoa > Rotifera > Eurotatoria > Philodinida > Philodinidae > Rotaria > Rotaria macrura. The sequence continues at coordinate 36,023 of OENT01001087.1, read as the reverse complement.
TCAATGCATATTGCTTGGAGACGTTTCATTTTGTAGAGAATTATTTTCTTGATCCTTCTGTGTAGTCTAAATTAAAGAATATTTTCGTGCTCTGGGTACTTGAAAACTAGGTCTTTCAGTTGTATGAAGATCTTGCCAAACGAAAACTAATTATGAACTTTATTCAGTTTTGTCCTAATTGGAAATACTTTCCTCTTTTAGAATAATGATTTGGATTGTTTCGAGCGTTCACGACAACCAAAAAAAAATTGAAAATAAACCTGATTGAAACATTTCGGAACTCATTGTATGTCTTCTATAGAATGTAATTTAAGTTAATTATTTCTCTTCTTTTTTTCTCTGTACAAATTCGTAGTATTACATTTAGTATTTTGCCTCAAAGAGAAACATTTTTGAAATTTCTCTCCAAGAAAATACATTTAATACATGTCTCGTGTTAGGTTGTTGATGAAAACAATGCAACACCACTTCATTATGCTTCTCGATTTAATGCTACCGATTGTCTTCGTTTATTAATTGAACATCGACCTATTATTGATGAACAAGATGCAAATGGCAATACAGCTCTACATTGTATTGCTTTATCTCAACAAATTCTATTGAATAATATTGAAGAAAATCATATTCATCAAAATATAGCCGCTGAATATCTATTGCATACAGCGAAAGATTATCTACAAATCTATCTCGAAATCGAAAATAAACATAAAATGACTGCACTGAGTATAGCATGTGAATATGGTAATATTGATTTAGTTCGAATTCTACTTCTTCATGGAGCTAGCATTCGTAGTTATATGCCTATTCATATGGCAGTGAAATCCGGTAATATTAATATTGTACAACTACTAATAGAGTATCAAGTTGAATTAACATTAGCAAACATGTACGGAGAAAGACCATTACATATTGCTTGTAAATACAATCGAATAAATGTATTACAAATTTTGATTAATTATCAATATGAAAATTTAGACTTAGAAGTTCGAGATTATCAAGGATATACACCATTATTAACAGCTTGTTCTTTCGATCATCAAGATTGTATTAGAATTCTCTTGATCAATAGTGCAGATATTACAGCTATGGATAATTATGGTAAAACTATCAGTTAGTATATTATTCGAATACTATATCAGATTAAAATTGAACTTCTTTGTTTATTGTTTAGTACATATTTGTATTGAAAAAAATTGTCAAAATGCTTTACAAAATTGTCTTACATGGATAAAGAAAGATGTTCATTTTTATAACATGTTTACACGAGGCGATCGACATGGAAATACTATACTTCATACAGGTATCTACTCCTCATTGAACAATCGTTCTTCTATTATTGAATCCAGAGACATGATGAATTGAAAAAAAACTCTCACCTAGTCAAAAATGATCTTCATGGACCATGTAGGCACTTTTATACAAAATCGTTTATTAGCAGTTCTCGTACGGCAGAAATAATCCAACTTCGCACCTAACCTTCTAACCGAAATGTTCAGTGCGGAGTGCGCATCTGTCGAGCAATTACAAAAAAAAATCAGGACGCATCGCATTAAAAAGCAATACGAAACCTTTTTGTATCAAACTCGTTTGACTATAGAATCAATGATTTTGTAAACATCAACATTTTTAAAACAAACTCGTTCAAGATTGTTGTTGCTTTAATTACGAATAACGATTCCACATAGAAATTAGAAAAGCGGGTAGTGCGAAGTCGATTATTATATCGACATAGTCGACGAAATCTAAGTTAGCCATGTGAATAGATATTTTCGGTTGATATAAATATCTTATTCATGGATGCGAGTAATTCAGAATCACTAACACCATCAAATGCCACAGGTCAAAACGCATCTTTTAAAGTTTATTCAACAAGTCTTTTGCTTTACTTGTAAGCTCGAGCGAAGAAATTGAATCAATCGAGATATACATCAGAAATGAAAGTTGTATACTAAGAACAATATCAAAGATTTGTAGAATTCATTTTAAGTTATTCTCGTTGAGTAATTTCCGTAAATAATCTTCAGTCAAATAATGCAATTGAATTATGTACAGTAATTTAAGTTATCGATTGAAAAACTGTTGTAAAAACAAAATAGAATACTCGAACTCTTAATCTCATAATGCATTGCTTATCGGTATCTGAATACATGGTCGTAAGTTGATAGGGATGAATCGATAGGAAAAATTTTCGTATTAATTTTAATATTTGTATATCGTTGTTAGCTGCTAAAAATGGTTCATTTAAAACATGTGAAATGTTAATTAATGCATTAAAACATATTTTATTACAAATGAAAATCTCGTTCGATAATGAAAATTCTTTTCGTAAAGAATATTTATTATTAATACTTAAAAAGAATCACGATAAACGTACACCAGTACACGAAGCTGCTAAAATAGGCAATATGTCTATGCTTAAGTTTTTCTTGCATACGATTCATAATGACGCTATAACGAATGAATATGAACTTAATAAAAGTACACTTTGTGAAGATTGTGATGATGAACTTAAGACAAGTTTACATCTTGCTGCAACTGAAGGTAATAGTAAATCTAACGAATTCTCTTATGAACAAAAACAAATGATTCCATCTTCAAAGGTCATTATGAAATCGTACAATTACTCATTGATCAAGGTGCTAATGTTTCATCATGTGATATGAATGATTCAACACCTTTACATGAAGCAGCTGCTCATAATCGTTATCGTTGTGTTGAAATACTTCTTCATCATCAAGCACCGATCAATCAATTCGATGGTAAACATAATACACCACTTCATCGTGCTAGTCAATATGGTCATTGGAAAATAGTTCGTTTATTACTTAATCAAAATGTCGATGTTAGTTTAACGAATTGTGATTGTTTAAATAGTTTAGAAATTGCTATTTTAAATAATCATCATAAAAGTGTACATGAATTTCTTAATCATGAAACATGGACGAAATCATTACGTAATGCACAACGACAAATGATAATGAATAATAATAGAAGTAAACATGAAAATTTATCAACACCATTGAGAAAACTTATTCGCTATATGCCAAATGAAGCTCATGAAGTTTTTACACGATCTATGATAGAAATAGGAGGATCAGAAGATTTTTCATATAAGATTATTTTCAATTATGAATTTCTTGAAGATCAATATTCAATATTTAGATGGAAACACGGTAATTATTATTTGATTTGTATCATTATCTATTCATAAAATTTCAATACTATAGAATACAGGATAAGTCTGAAAGTGAACATTTAATAAATCATTTACTTGTGAATATTTTAGAGATCACTAAAATAAGAAAAGCGTATTTATTTCGTACAGGAAAACTTTTTTCTTCAATATTTTAAATAGTACTATCTGGAATAAATGACTCATAAAATAATACTTTTAAAACTCGACGAAATGAATAGTTAAAATTAGTCAATACAGATTGACTTGAGAAGATAGAAACACGATCGAAGTCACGCCCTTCTCTCATTATCGAACAGGAATTCGTCAGGGAATGATTTGATTACGTATGAAAATTAATTCCTACGAGTTACAATTTTCTTCTTCTACGATTAGAGTATATGTTTTATTTTTGAATGTTGAATTATTTTTTTTCTTACTATCCTCTCAACAGATGTGTGATACGGTAATCGTTCAAATCAAATCACCATTGAATATTAAAAATTCCCTATGTATCGTTTATGACAAAAAGATTTGAAAAAAGAAACACACGATGAATGGACTTGAACAGTTCAATCGCTTATGAAACGAAACTACATGAATTTGAACTATGAATAATTAGCTGCTTACTATGCAGATATTGAAGTATTTCAGTATTGTTATAAATAAAGTTCATGATCCTCCTGATGAAGATTAGAAAATCTAAGTTTCGAATTTCAAATATAGAAAGATTCTAATCAGATTAGTTTATTGTTCGTAGAAGTAGCTTCAGACATTCTTTTTTATTTCTTTCAATCCTGAAATAAAACCATCGAACGTTCTAACTGATAAGAGTTTTATTAAGCACATACTATTAACCGTTCTATCTTTACATAGAAACGGTTATCAAATCTCTAGCGATGGACATGAATCGTTGTAAACATTTTCGTAGCTCAATATAATTTATTGAATGGCGTATGATTGAGTCAAAATGGAGGCGATCGATCGCTCGCAAATACTTCATCCTAAGACTCATCTCATATAAATAGACCAGTCGCGTAAACTCTTTCTAGGGTTTTCATAGCCCATGCGGGATTAGATAATCATTATAGTTTCGACTTAAAAGTGACTGAACAGATGTTCACTTTTCCTCTAGAGTAAAAGAAAATTATAGTTAGTGCTGCCTCGTCAGAAATGACATACTTCACGTATGATTAGAATACTAAATAACTATAGAACTCGTTGTTACAGTTTGTTATTGGAAATTTGGTTCCGTAAAAATGAAACCATGGTGGAAAGCTGTTTTCAAAAGCTTTTAGCATTTAAAAAGGTTTAAGCCATTTTTCTTGTGCTCATCACACTCTCGTATTCATTAATATTCAGAAACATCATAGATAACACATAGGAGAGATAAAATTTTCTTTCTTCGAACAACTTATTTTGCTTATACCTCACCGTTTTTATATTTCATGGTTCTCTCTGTGTTTCTTTAACCGAGAACTCATCTCAAGTTTTCATATTTGAGCTTTTTCTAATTAAATTTGACAAAAACGATAGAGTAGACGCTCAAATACACTAGATCAGTAGAGCAGACTACCCCGTTGAAAGAAGAATAGTTTTTTTTAACATCATCAATAGTATTTGTGAATAAAATCTCTGTTGATCAGGAAATATCTTATCGAGTATTGGTGTTTTCATTAAGCGTGCAAGTCAATCCATAATGAGAATGACAAAATATCAGAGTGAGTGACCATCGCTTATCTAACACTGCAGGATATTTATTTTCCATTGAACTTTGAATGGGATCAGTGTAATGCAATTAGCGCGATGAATTATAGAAGGAATGATGATTTCATAGTTTTCCAACATTAGTATGGCAGACAACCGTAGAGTAAGGTCATGCTGAAGTCTGTAAACATTTTCCTTCGAAATGTTGAGAAGTGATTACTCTCACGAAGACTTTTTGTTTTTTGAGTAAATCAATTCTTTTAGTTGATAACTAAATTTATCGAGTAGCATTAGTGTAATAGGGAATAAATAATCCCAGCGATTCTCCTCTTATTTTATTCTTAACATTTCTTATATCAAAATCCGAGAGAGAAAGAGAGAGTGCTCATAATGACTTTTGAATTGATAAATGCGTTGTGGGATCCTCCTATTTAATAATATCCTATGATCTTATCAATACACTAAAGATATCAACTAATAGTAAATACTTCGTCAAATAACTAGTCAGTAGAATCAGTCGAGTTAAATAGGATCAATGTTGTATTACAAACGATATTTATCTTTTTCATACTATGTCTAGATAGTCGTGTTCAACCAATCGATGTACAACCTATAAAAACTAGAATATGGAATATATTATCATTTTGTAAATTTCGACAAAAACACAATGAAATGAACATGAAAAATGCGCCCCATTATCATTCTCATGTACATACACTTCGACAAAATCATCCACTTTATATGATAATCACTTATCATCAATATGATTTACTCAAACATCCACTTATCGATCGATTAATTACACGAAAATGGGTTCAATTCAATCGAACTTTCTTCTGGATTTTATTTCTTTTCTATGGTATTAATTATTTTCTTACGAAGTCTTATTTAGACGTAAATAATTCACGCAATTACATAGTTCAGTTTCGATATCGAACGTAGAACAAAGTTTGCAATCACTCTCAATCACAAATAAAAATAGACGTTTGTGAATAGAAAATCTACTCATCAGGAACCGCCCACTCTATTCTGTGATTAAGAAATAGAGCAACTGTTGGAAACGTTCTCCGATATGAATTTCCAATAGGAAACTAATCGACATTCCTAAGTGAAGAACAGCTACACGAATAACTCAAGCTAAATGAGTAGGTCATAAAACGAACATTTGCCCCACTATCATCAACTTAGTTCAATAAGCTGAAGAAAATATTAGGTTTAATGAATTCACCATTTCAATGGTGACATTTTAATATTTGTCCTTGACCTTAATAGTGAAGCGAACGAGAACTTCCATGAATTAGAACTATATAGATATTACTTATTTTTCCATTTATATGATTGTAGTAAAAATTTTGCCGAATTATATATTAGTCATTTTGTCGAAAATGAAACTAACTGAAATGTCTTCTGCAGGGGAGGAAGGGGGGAGGGGGTCATTTCCCCTGCTCAATTGTCTACGACTTTCTCCGATTGCAAAAATTTTGGTGGATCGTTTTTGAGTTGGATGAATGTATTTTACAAAGAAGTTTGCTTCGAGTTTCTGAGAAATCAACAGATATTTTTCTGGAATCTCGGAGAAAGCCAAGCATTAAACAGCTGAGTTTTTTTATTTTAAATCAAAAAGATCAAAAGAATTAGTGACTCAAATAAAACGATAAAATTTTCTACTCTTGTTGTTCAAAATACCAATCTAGAGTGAGACAACTTAAGTTTGATTTTCTTAATTTCTGTGCTTTTTCGATTAAACTCAATTGATTTAAGTCACAAAAATCAGAAATGCGCTGTTTCTCCCTTGCAGAAAGCTATCTGATAATTTTCTCCGATTCCACGATTATTGACCTCCGCTCTTACCGTTTCGCGTCGTCCCTGTTCGTTCAGAACTACTTGCATACCACTGTTGTAGTGTTTTATTCATTCAGTTAATAGATACAACGAAACAGGTTTATTTTTTGCAAAGTTTTCTTTTAGTCTGCCAGAGATAAAAAAAAAAGATATGTATAGAAATCTTTTCATTTAATTGAAAATTAATATTCGTGATTGTATTGTTGTTTTTGAGGTTTTTTCTTAACATCGTTCACATCTACAATACTCCGTGTACATCATCCACAATACTATTATTCATTATTTAATGCATCAATATCAACCGTCAGTTGCGAGACAATATCATTGAACCTTCTTCGACATGAATCATTTATTTTAACGAAAAAAAATTTCTATGATACAATGATAAAATGGCTTTTATTCAGTACCATAATAATTCATATTATTAAAAATCTTTTATTAATCTGTATACGTTTTAAAATGTTTTTCGGTCTATCTAATATATTAGAATTACTAGCATTAATATTAAGTATTATTTTCTCACATGATTTTTATTCATGGCAAATGTCAATTCGTTTTCGATGTTCATTTCAATGGCAATGTGGCGCTATTGGCATTCTTATTGGATGGATAACACTAAGTAGATCAAATTTGATTTCAAATTCATATTGATTCATAGTATATAGAGCAGTGAAATTGTTTTATCTCGTTGTTTACTCGTACGAAGAAAAGTATCTTATATATTGAACTAGCTACAGAACATCTTCTCCGTGATAAGAAATTAAAGTACAATAGTTTTACATTGATTGCTCTCTGTTAAATTATCTATCTATATTTCAATTAGTGTCCAATTGACAGGATCCAGACTCAATCGAGTTCAGATGTAAAATCTTTAAATGGGACGAAATCTAATTATCCATTCACATTGACACAGTTGAACATATTCTTTGAAATTGCAATATTCGATGTATCAGAATTCACTGTCCTATCGATCTTTTCTCTACGTACGGAAACTTTCATAGATACATTGTTTTTTCGAGCGTTGCTGATCTTTGCTCTATGAAATCGAATCATATTGTATCCATAATTGATTCCGGATTCGTTCAAGCTGATATTTTTTACTTGGCACCTAATCCGTTAAGATAAAACGCACTAACCAATTATATACGAAATAGTAACTAGCAGAAATGCCAAGAGAGCTCACTCTTCTCATTCCGAACCAAAAGTCAGACGAATTTAGAATCCATATCTTATCCTCCATAGATATGCACTATAATTAGTCTTCGAATGATAGTGCTAGATGAGAAATTATCGATGTCAATTTCTCATAACTCATTTCTAATTACTTCTCTAGTTATTTATGTTCAATTTTTATCGGCTTCGGGTATCTATGTTGTCATGTTAGAAGTCATCGTTCGAAAATTTCTTCGTTTTGTTCCTATTCTTATTATATTTATTATTGGTTTTGGTTTATCATTTCATATGTTATTACAAAATCAAAATGTCTATCATCATACATTCGACGCATTGATTCGTACTATACTAATGTTAACAGGAGAATTTAATTACGAGGAACATCTATATCGTCAAGAGAATGAAAATAGTCGATATTATTATCAAATTATATTTTTACTTTATGTATTATTTTGTATTTTAATAACAATATTAATTATGAATTTACTTATAGCAAATGCTGTTGGTGAAATTCCACCATTGTTCGAACGTGCTAATGTTAAATATTCGATAATGCGCATCAAATTAATTATGGACTATGAAATATTTTTATCAACATTTGATTTTATAATACCATATTTAAAACGACGTGTTGGTTATTTAATTGATAAAAATCAAAATGAAACAATATATCCGAATAAAATGCATCGATGTAAACATAAGTATTATCATATAAAAAAATTCTTAACCGATCAAAGAAAACAATCGTTATTAAAAACAAACGAAGAAAAACTCGAACAATTTATTCAAGAAAATTTATCTGAACTATGTAAAAAATAAATATGAACGAATAAAATTTCTATATATGAAAGATTCTCTGTGATTTCTTGTTGTTTTCCTAGAATGAAATAGGTTGAACGAAAGTTAAAAGGAATATTTTACAATTGTTTTAATGAATAATTTAATTTTGAGGAGCATATTCAACGAGCCGTAAACCAGGATTAAACACTATTGAAACATGGGATGTCGTACATCTTGGGTTTCAGTCATATATTTGAAATTACAGTGATGTGAAAGAATGTTTTGAATAAATTGGTAGTCGATTACAGCGATGAAATCAAGCCAGAGAATCAGTTTCCGTTTGCCGATCTAATCTGATTGCACTTTCGAGATAGTTTTGATACTCTGTGGTTTTTTTTATTTAAAAATTGAGCGTATTTATCCGACATTTTTGATAAAAAACATCTTTCGACTTATTGTTTCCTTTCTTTTACGAAGTCGTAATCAGAACAAGTGCTGTAGTCGGCCAAATCGATACCAATTTTCATCCAGTCGAATCCATCGGGTTTTTGCGGTTTCGCTACTAGTTCCAATCCTGTCTGGAAGTGTAGAGCCACTCTTGATTTTTACTGTCCGAGTGTACATTCTTGGTGTTGTCGTCGGGGTTTAGCAATGTTCATAAGTCACATGCACATATTTGAGAGATCTATGATGAGTAACATTTGATGTAAATCACTATTCATCTAAACGAGTAGTGTTGAAGTGTTTAACGGTAGGCACATGGATCGCTTTCACAGATCGCGACAAATCTTTCATATATGGAACGCAATTATATATCACTAGAATCCAATGAGAATATATTTAGCTGCTTCTTGATCGTAACTTTAACAGGTAAGGAACAAATTTTATAAGGTTAACTTGCTCTTTATCTACTATAGTTCTGGGATGTTTATACTTGTGTTTATAGTGAATAATAAAAATGATTAATCAATTATTTTACGTGTCTCGATTGTTTTTTTTCGACAGCAGGGCAATGTTCTTTTCTTCCCTAGTTTGTACTCACCCATGCTCTTCTTTATTCATTCTATTATAATGCAAGGTATGGTGTTACACTCCTTGATCTTATTATTTAGCTTGATAAACTGTAGTAGACAATATAGAACCGATGTTTGACCATCCATTATATTTGTTGTCAATATTGTTACAATATTAAAACATAGAATAGATTGTTCATTTGAACTAAACGAAAATAATAGAAAAATTTTGGTCGATGATCTATTGTGTATTGTAAAAGTTGTTTCTTATGGAACTAATTTTACATTTCGTAGGGTCTAGTTCTATCCACAGAAAAGAGAATCAGTGAATTCAACATGATATACATCGTACGAATATTCTTGATTAGCATGTCATAAACACTGAATCTACAGTTTAAATATTCTACAAGTAAAATGAATATGTAATCTATTCAAACATGATAAACAAACTGTATTGCAAAATAAAGTATGCATGAGAGGTTATATCTCAATTTGTTTAAAAATTTGAACATCTTATTGTTTATTCGTTATGAACGGAAATTATAATGTGAGATAAATCAATATTGTTCTCAATGAAAATTAGAAGTTTCTATTTTGATATCATGTTGATCAAGATGATTATCCGATGTTTGTTGACGTAATCAATTTTTCTTTTCTCTTTTACAAAACTAATAGATCATGCTTATTCGCACGAAATTATTTGGTGTATGTTTAACACGAACTATGCTTGAATGTTAATGAGAGGACAAGGAAATGATTTCACGTGCTTCACTTGAAACAATTATCGCTTGATAATTATCCGTTGCAATTAGAACGAATAGAAGAAGAAAAAATACATGTATAACCTGTCGTTTTCGAGTGGTTTCGTTAAACAATAGCACTGTTGAACAAGTGAAACCAAACAATAATAACTGTCATTATAAGTTGAAAATGATATTTATCTATCAGGAAAAAAAACATATATATTTCTTCATGTAACTGCTGAAAAAGAATACGGAATAGAGATGTGTTTTTCAACGATGATTTTCTTTTGCGTCCATTGTGAAAGGTGTGATTCCCACGATTGACATCAAAGAGAAGAAGAGTCAAGATAAGTTATTGTAGCACATGGATGACGCATGTCATAGATTGAACCTTTTTTTTTTCCTTCGTATGTTGAGAAATGCACACAGACGAAGCAAAGAAAAATCGATCTTGTCGGTATGATCAAATATGAATCAACATCAGCAGGCAGGTGGATTTATTACAATCCTTTTCTTACTGTGTATATTATTGATGCTGCTCTCCGCCTACTGAATACAGACACTTGAACATTAGTAATATTCAATGTCGGAACAGACTACAAACGATTATAATGTTCATTGAAGTGCTTATGAACATGCTTATACACGTATGTTCATTTAATAGAACAATATTCGACTTTTGCCTTGTATGAACAATAGAATTGTATAGTGAACAGATTCAAACTATATATATATATATAAGACGTTTGAACATCTATTCTATTCATAATCATATTAAGTGTTAACTATCCTCGAGCTATAATTGACTTACAGAATTTCCTTCATATGTATGGATAGCAAAAGAAAAGATTTGTTTTCTTCTTCATTTTCGTTCACAATCAGTCTTGCGAATAAAGATCAATGTACATTGATGTTCGAAAGAAGAATGACAACCAATTTTAATCTAAACATTATACATGCCACTGTTCTTTTCTTAAACAAAAGGGTGATAATTGAAAAGTTGTGTTTAAGACTACCCTAGGTAAAAATTTAATTAGACATGCGATACTATTGTTCTCATGTGCGGTCAGTTTGATCTTGGCATAAAAATGCAAACGAATTAATAAAACTTTAATACAATAGACTTCTGTAATAAGAATGAAAACATGTTGACTGTTGTATTTTAATAGTGTAAATGAAATCGAAAATCGAACAGTTACTTTCAATATGCGAAGAAGAAAAAACGAGTTCTCTCATTCTCAAAACTGCTTAGTCTGTGATTTCATTCATCACAAGTCGAATGTGACTATACGTGTTAAACTATTACGTTTCGAAATAATATCATAAAAAGAAAAATGTTCACATCTCAATTTGTTGTTTTTTTTCTTCTTTCGATATCGATTGTGTAAGTATACATTAGGAGTTGTTAAGAAATTGTAAAACAAACGAAAGTTCTCATGAATATAATTAGATAATTTATACATATTCAAAATCACACACATTACTGTACGAATCTATATGTTATATTACATGTATGGTTTCCATAGTTTTTGTGATAATGAACTTGAAGAATTCGATGATATACTTGATGATGAAGAAGAAGACGAATCATTAATAACTATTTGAAGACTTTGCGATTGAATCGTTCGTCGTTGATATGGATGATGATAAGTTAATCGACGATTGGTCCACATTTGTCGACAACGATTAGCTAAACATTGTCGTTGTTCCGGATACATATTTGGTAATGAATGAATTAATTTCCATATTTCTTCTGAACATTGCCGATAACCAGTATCATAATAATCTATTGAACTATTCATTCGTTGTTTTAAATTTCGAATATATGTGACTGACATTTCAAGAATTTCTGCTTTTTCTAATTTTTGATATCGTGCTCTCTAGATAAACCAATACATACATCATATTGTTGTTTACATATAAGACAAAAAAATATGAATAAAAAATGTTTTACATCATCAGTTACAGCTATTAGTTCTTTTAATTCTTCTAGACTTTTATTGATACGATCGCGTCGTTTTTTTTCAACACATGTTTTAGCAAACTAAATCAAAACAAGACGTCATATCGAAACAAAATTCAAAATCTTACAATTAACTCACTTTTCTCGTTGTTTCTTCGGATATATCAGAATAATCGTACATTAACATCATTGCTTTTCAACTGAAATGTATTTTTATCAGAATGATACGTTGTTTCAATGGTCGAATGAAGACATATTTTTTTCTCTTGTTTAAATAAACATAGAGAACAAGTAAAAGAAGAGAGAATAAGAGAAGCAAAGAAAAAAAAAACCGATTGGATACACTGTTCAATAATATTTCTTCTCTCTACAAAACGAGAGAAGAGACACACGCGTACAAAAGATAGCTGTTTATTTTGTACGAAACGAAACCTTACTTATGTATGTTTGGATATTCAAAGGTGATGATGTAGAAATTCTACAACAAAAACATTACACGATAGAACATAAATCGAACTGTATCTCTCATGTTGATGATTATCAATTTCAGAAAAGAAGAAGAAGAAAACAAACTAACATCGTCTGTTTTTGTTTTTGAATATATATTATCAGCGGCTTTACATACTGTGTTCTATTTGATCTAATCGAAGATGAAGTGTGCGTACTATATGAACATTTGTTTTAATTGAAAGAATTCTATAGATAGTTTCCCATGCTCGAAAGAAGAAAAAGAAATTGATGTGTAAGATTTCTTCGTTTTATTTTATCAATCTATTTCAACGATAGACACCTCAGTAAAAATAAGTGGCAATGATGAAACCTCTAAAAAATGAGACACTTTCACTGACGAACTTCATCATGATGTTTGATGTGTACACTTGAAGAAAAAAAAAACATTTCTCTCTTCAAGTATAATAAAATACCTTGAAATCTTCGACAATTTTCCTAATTATTTCATATGAAAATACAAATTCCAACAGTCAACTATATCAAAATTAAATGTTTGATTAAATCAAAGTTTAAAAATAAAATACGATTATTGAAATCACTGATGGTTATCCTCGATGATCATCAAAATGAATTAAAAAATCTTGAGACAAGATTTTATGTTGTGTAAACAAACTTCTTAGCAATGTTATTGATTGTCATTTAGAAAAAAAAGTTCAAATGAACGATTAAAATATGAATAGAAAACAAATCGACATCTATGTTTATCCGCATAATAACAACCAATCAAGAAAAGATAAGAAATAAATTGTCTTTAAAATGAACATTTTTCTTTTCTACGTGTAATATTCATGATTCAAATATCTTTTTTTCAGTCGACTAGATGAGATTTTCGGGTTCTTTTGTTTTTGACAATTTATTAAATCAACAAACGTGAATAAATAATACATGTTGATAGAATTATATGTGATTAATTAATAACATGAAGAACGACGAAATATTGCATCATACATTCATTGGTTGTTGTTATCTTGTATTCATTTTTACTTCTTTTAAATATTCACATTCGATGCGTCTCGTTCTAAATTTATGCTACAATAAATAGTATGAATGCGTTCATTTTGACGATATTGTACTGTAACATACATATGAATGAAATAGGATTGAATTTAACCATAGCACACATCAATCGTTTTAACTCATCACGCATTATTTATTTGTTATCATTGGTAGTTTATCTAAACTATATAGAAATTGATTTACGACTTGTCTTAGATTCATTGCTAGGAGTGAAGATTCAGAAAAGTACTACAATCTTCAACGAATGCAAGGTTTTTAATACATTGAAGAAATTAACACTTACCATGACGTTGAAAAATATTAGAAATGCATCGTCATTCGTTCTTCTTCAAAGAACATCGGTAATGTCAAGTAATATGACCATTTATGGAGATGTCTGCAAGATCACTGTTTCTTCTATAAATGAGTACTTTCTTCAACAAGAATCATTTAAAACAAAACTCTCTCCTCGTTACACAATAGAGCCTGTCGTCTGTAAAGAACTTTCTCGATGAATATTCGTTCCATTGAGTTCGCGACTACATGTCGTCTTGTCGATGTAAACGAGTTCATCATTGTCATGATATAATAAATATACCCTGGATAAATGTCATCAATTAAAAAAAATGACAGTTTACGTGCGATATTTTTCAGTTTTCTATCCATGTTCTCTACGCATAAATAAAATCATCGAATATTTGACGTTCTAGTCTACATTTACGTTCATTAAATAAATTAAATATACATGTAATTATAGAACGATGAACATATTAAATAGAAGGTTTTGTCATCATCAGAAATTAATGAATTATGAATATTTTCTTTTCTATTTCTGTATTAATGATTCATACTTTCGAATTTTCATGTACTCAACAACATGGTACGATTGTTTCGATTTTACTTTCAGTCAGAAAAACAATGACGACTGTTTTGAGGTCTATTTTCTAAAATTGAAATTTCTTCCGTTACTATACAAGATTGACGAAGAAGAGATGATGTCGATCTTAAGAAGGAAAATGTGAATTTCCAACGCAATCCGAAGAAGATTTTTCTTGCAATAGACGGAAAGGCAACCACGAAAATAGAGTTAATGGACATTTGATATGCTCATATTATGTAACCAAAACGAATTTACTTGTTCTTCTTCTAAATAAACGTAACGCTCTGTAGCACAAATATTGGATCTTGTAACAATTTGAAATTTCGTCCGTAAATAGTACAATCTAAATAGTGCATCAACTATTTATGAGTAAGAATTCAAGTCGAAATGACTTTGTTTCGGATTTTTTATAATGCGTTATTGAGATAATTTGGATGTTTCTTGAAAGGGATATTCGTATTTGAACGGATAATCATGGTGTAGCGAAAGGTTTGTTTTTCGACATTGAGAATTATATTCCTCGTATTGTATGGAATGTAATTGAAAAATAAGAATAAATGATTTATTTCGAACTATTGACTGTTATAACAGCAAGTTTTGTCTTGAGTAAAAAGAAAAAAACAATTATAATATGAAGAATTCTAACTGTTGTCAACATATGATTGATTTGTCGTTTCTGTTAATGTAACCGTTGAAACTACATCATGTTCTTGTATGGTTTCGTGTCCTATCGTAATAGAAGTTTCTGTCGATGAATTACATTTGTCTTGTTTTTTAGCTGCTCGACGTTTGGCATTACGTGATGCTTCCGGTCCAGATATTTCGATACAAAAATCATCATCAATTCGACGTTGCTCTTCATTACTACATGCTACTAAAATACAAGATAGATAATGATCTAAATTTTCATCGTATTGAACTAAATACAAACACTTACTGGCAACCTACGAAACAACATTAAAAACAAAAGGATTTATATCGAAATGAATATAAAACATTGATTTGATTTTAAACTTACTTGTAATTTTTCACGAGTTTCACTGTCGTGCAATGCTACCATAGCGATTGGCCTTTCCGATGTCAATTCAGTAAGCCATGAACATGTAAGAATTTCATTGATGGTAATACGATTTTCTGGAATGACTGTAAGCATTCGTTGTATAGTCGATTTTGCATCTTGTGACACGTTCTGCCATTCGACATCTGTAAATTGATAATCACCTGTTCGAATTCTATTTTTCATACCCGTAATTGAAAATTCTCCAATTTTTGGAAAAAATGGTGGAAAACCGCATAAAAGAGTGTACATGATAACACCCATGGACCAAATATCGCAGGCCTATTGTAGAAGATAGACAACAAGCGAACGATAAAATCATGTTTTTTTTTATATAAATATCAATAGAATGTAAGAAATGAATTTTAATTTCATCTCTTACTTTGATAGAATATCAAAGTCGAACATATTATTACTTTGTCATAGGTTGTGTTAGATAGAATCTCTGGTGCGGCATAGAACGGTGTAAATCTAAACGAAAAAGTCAGATGAAAATTGTTCGACTATGTTTTCATTTATCTCGTCTACAATGGACTACTGAATGGTAATGGCTCATTGTTTCCTTCAAAAAAAAAAAAAAAGAAAGCAAAAACTTCGACGATCGTCCTGCTTTTCCAAAAACTATCAGTTTACCTTCTCGAGCAAATCCAAAATCAACAAGTTTGAGAATAGCTTCGTTTGTATCATCTGTCAACAGTAGATTTTCTGCTTTTAAATCACCTATGATTGTCGATTTAATAATAAATTATGATCGAATTTTAATTTTTATTCATGGTAAAACTACGTACGGTGAGCCTTTGAATAATTGAAAGAACGTCGAATCAAAAACAAAAAATATAGACACGAAAAAAGAAAAATCAAAAAGATTACCATATCCATTGCATGTAAATGATGCACGGCTTGAACTAACATCCAAATATATCTGGCAGCATCACGTTCAGTATATGGTTTATCTTTTCGATGTTGTATACGTTTAAATAATTCGCCACCTTCCATACTAGAAAGAAAAGTTTTATAAATTAACATGAACAATTGTAAAGATCTATGAAAAGTGAACTGTACCATTCTGTTACAATCAATAGACATCGATTGGATCGAAATCTGTTTTCCTGGAATAAGCCAAATGATTTGATTATAATAAAAAAAAATGTGTGCCTTGACAATATTGTTCTTACATAAACATCTACTACTTTCACAATATATTGACAAGTTTCACATGCTTTCTTATGCAAGATAACTTCCCTTCGTGCTCGAATGGAATCTTTCAAAATCTATAAAAAAAATTCAAACATGCATCAAATAACATATTTATTGATTTCAACATGTCGAAGATAATATACTTTAAGAGCACATTTTTGTCCTGTTCGACGATGTTGACATTTGTACACTTTACCATTTACACCGCGACCTAACACTCCTGATAATATATCATAATCATCTGTGAAATCATTTCGACGTGTCGAAAATGGAAATGGTCCATAGCCATTGACATTGTTCATTCTAGTAAATAAGAGCTATGATTCATATGGACATTGAACGAGTTATTAAATTCATTAGTAGAACTTTGACATTTATCAGAAACATGATATGAAAATTGACTAGAAAAGTTATTCGTTGTATGTATCTTGTTCTTTCGAAATGAAGGCAAGCCGTTTCTCAACAATCTGCTAGAATCTCTTCACCGTGGAAAACAAAACGATTTCAAACATAAAACAAGAAAGAAAGTTTTCAATAGTAGATGCAAGAAGAACTGAACAGATATAGGATATGATCTGTAGGCGTATTTTAATGACACGTATGGATACATAAAAAGTGTTCTTATACTTTATTGTACGGAGATTTAGAGATAAAACATTGATCGTCAAATCAATTCATCAGATGTATTGTCAATCAAAAGTTCATCATGATAGTTTTCTGACAACATGGATCAAGATGTGTTCTTCACTAATCTAAAAATTCGAATCACATCGTTGTTATACAATGACAAACCTGCTTTTGTGAAGGAAGAACAACTTCATCCATATAAAAGAAAACCAACACACTTAGTCACATCCCTTGTCGACTAAACACTAACAACAAGATAGAATCAAGTCCGATGAACATTTGTCAGCGCTATCTGTACGATGAATAATAATCTTATGATGTGTCTATTTCGTAAGAAGATAAGAAAGACGATTCTAGTCAATTATTTACACGATGTATCACTAACTGCACGTCTATAGTTTATCGAAATTTTCATGTTGAATAATTACAGTTGAAAAAAAGAAAGAAACTGAAAGTAATGTAGAATTTTAATAAACAACCAAAATGTCATTTATTTTAATTTTTCCAAAATTTAACATAACACACATGGACAACCATAAATAACAAAAATTTTCTATGTCGAATTATTTCATACAATCAAATCGAAGAAGAGTGAAAGACACTTTTGATTGAGAATTCATATGCATACTTTTCATACCAACCATTACAACCTGTCTATCTAAGATAACATTTGACGACTGGTTAGATATCAAATCATACATGACTTGTGACTGAGCTAAACCTACGCAAGTTGAGAGTTGTTGAGCATTTTCACTAATTATAAGCTTACTCGATTGCACTTAGAATAATTACGTAGGTTTCCTTTTCTTTTGTTCACAAGTACAGTTATTTTATGTAACTATGGATGTAGAAAAAAAAAGTATGATAACATCGGCGACTTTCATCTTGCATAAAAATGCTTTTCCATGATGTAAACGAAACGATGACAAATTATCGAGGATTTTACTCATTATGAATCAGAATTTTCAATTGATGATGTTTTTGAATTATGCTTTCTTCTAGATTGCTAGTAGATAAAAGAAAATCAATCTGTTTAAATCATTTCATGAATGCTTACATGTCAATTGTTTTAATTCGATCGTCAGTCATTGTTTTAATACAGGAGTTGCAGAGAACTATAATGATTCGTACTGAATAACGCTAAAAATGAAACCAATAAATATGATGTTGTATATCATATTGAAAAGAAAATCATTATAAATATAAAAAAACTTCGCACCTACGCGTTCTCATTATGTAAATGGAACACCGTGAGGAAATGTCTGCGTGAGAGATATTTCAGTGAAGAAAAGAAAACCCTATTGGATCGACCTAGAGAACAGAACATGTCACACACACGTGTCAAATATACTGCATAGATGAATTAGAAGCAATGGGAATAGTAACGAAAAATGAAAAAAAACAAGAGAATCATTTGTAGAAAATTTTCAAGGTTTTGCAATATGGTACAAATGTGTATACATTATGTGAATAAGAGAGTGATATTGTTCTATAGACGGTTTGTGAGTCGCAAATATAAAATGGCACTAATTGGGATTGATTCAAATATATATATATCGTATTTATGTTAGGTAAGAGCATGTTCTCTCCTTTTTCATGCACTTTTTCTTACGCCTATTATTATATTTGTCATTCATACTAATTATTTTCGATTCATATTCGATATGTGTGATGGAGTTTTGATTTTCCCCCTCCTTCTCTTCGTTCTATAAATGATTCTCTTACCGCTTGGTATTTCACAGGTAATTTCTTCTTATGGTATATCATCATCTATGCAATTTTCCACTAATTATCTATAATATATATATATATATTGTGGACTATCTGTTGCAATACAAGAGACGAAGCAGCAGACTATTTTAATTGTTTTATTGTCATAATTTGGTGTGAAGTTTACACGTTACCACTTGCAAGACTAAAGGTAAATGAGCACTAAACACAACAGTGTGTTCCGTGTTTGTTTGTTTGCTTTTAATGAAATCTTCCAACAACACTCGATAGTTTCCGTCAGATCGCATTCAAAACATGATCATTGAATTTTAAATTAGAACTTGAGATAAATAATTTCTATCATGACATTAGTTTATTTAGAATGTGTTAACGTCATCTCGACTATGAGATATGCACGGAAACAAAAAATGTGCTTTTTTCTATACAAAATGCTTTACTAGTAGCGTTTATTTAATGATAGACTGAATCCCTTTTATGAAAAGTTATGTGCGTTTTTGATTAATTGAAAAAGATTCTTGTCATTTTAAGACAAAGCTGCCCAATAGGATGCTATAGGACGTTGGCAAGTGTCCGAATCTCGATATTGTGACCACATTTTTCAGACGCCAAACTTCTCTTCACTATTCATCATAAAATGACCGTAATATTCGCAAATAATATCAATGGCGATACGATAATGTACTACATTTTTTTTCAATCTCGTTTGCGCTTTGCAGATACTTACACAAAATAACTTCATTTTCTTCAAAAGACCCTTTATTTCATAAAAGGAAATAATGTGCGAAGTTTCACAGGGCAGACATGTTAAAACAATTTTGAGTGTGAGTCAATCTTCTTATCCATTCTCAGGATCATCAGTACAAATAAGAATTTTCGACAGATCACATATTTTTGTAATATGAACAATATCAAGAAGGAATACTAGATTGTAATGAATGTCAATCAACAAAAACAAGTAACATTAATTTATGCCAGAGGTGCCACATGTGAATTAATTATATCGTGACACATTAATGAGAATATTTCGTCTCGGAGAATCAGAATAGACAGAAAACCTGTTGCTTAATAAATTCACCGAAGATCAATTATTCATCTATGGTATAAAACAAACACGTTGGTCAAGAGCAGAGCATTTTCACAGTATATAATCAATAGATTTATTGGATTATATTGCTGACTTTTGAACTCATCAAACTTCCCTTTGTTAGAAAGACGAGCGTCTATCTGAACTATAAATTTTCCAGGAGATGTATTTCTCCAACACGAGTCTGAGAAAGTGGAAAAGTAAAAAATCAAACACCTCTACAGAAGTTCTTGCAACTTCACCATTAAATAATATCATTTCTTATTTTCTACTAGGTATTTTAATATTACAAAAGAAATGGTCGATTTTCGTAGTTCAATTGATGCTGTTTCTAATGGAGTATTGGAATTTTAATGTATTCTTGGTTTTTGTAGAAATAAATGAATGTTTCTGGACGAGACAAAGTAATTTTGACTGTTTTCACTACTCGACCGTTTTACTGTAATAAACAATATTTATTAAATTACTTTTTTCCTATTGAAATTCAACGCTTAAATATAGTTACAGAGTCCATAATTGATCAAGAAAAATTCTCAAAACTCATATCGATAATGTTTTGTTTTTGTTATTAATTATAAAGATGTTATGAAAATAGAAGTAGACAATGTTCTGGGTGGTTAAGAAACTGCCTAAAACAGATCGTTTTTATGATAGATACTAGGTAAAAGGTTTTTGTTTCTGACTGACTCACTCACCAATTTCTGAGCTCACGAGAATTAGTCAAGTAGAAATAACTTGCTTGAATCAGAATATATTTATAGAACTTCTAGTATGAAAAATACTATTCAAAAAGACTTTTTTTCGCTAGATTCAAACATTCTTTCAAGTTAAATTCATAGTACGAAATGCTATGACGAATGTGAATGCATATCATTTGTTAGCTCAATTGTATACGTAATAAACATTCTACAGCTTTGGTATTAATATCGAAATTATTTTCATGACTACTGCTCGTTAGGTAAATTAAGAGTAAAATGAGTTTGCATGATAGATAATACAACTTATGCTACAATGATTCAATGTTTTTCAGACGTTTTCTAGCATGTTCCATAGAATTGTCGAAAACCGACCATCGATGATATTTTTCTATTAATTAATTTCATATGGATTTGTATCACTTTGAAAAGAACATTCACTATCTACCAACCTGAGTAAAAAAGGTTTTGTGGAAAATGTCGAATAGGCAAATGTAGAAAGAAAAAGTAGGAAAACGTCGAATCAAAGAAATTTATAAATAACTTTGCACATTGAAAATCTTTTGTTAAATCGTATGATAAAAGAAAATAACAAAAGGAAAA
The DNA here is from genome assembly GCA_900239685.1 of Rotaria macrura. Classification (NCBI taxonomy): domain Eukaryota; kingdom Metazoa; phylum Rotifera; class Eurotatoria; order Philodinida; family Philodinidae; genus Rotaria; species Rotaria macrura. The sequence goes on along the minus strand of OENT01001087.1, from coordinate 14,250 downwards.
ATCGAAGTTCATAAGTATTATTTCCATTTTTGTGTGACCCGAGTAGTAATGCTAAACCACTGAATAGCTTCTTTACGTTGATTTCATCCCTGATGAATCGTGCTTTAATCGTTTCAAGTTACTTGTTTGCTATTTCCACTATATTGATATACATGTAGTTTACATATTAGCAGTGAACTACTATACACTGTGGACGATACGGAATAGAAATTTAATTATTCTCGTAACAGCTAACACCAACTCGGAAAGTATAATTTTCTCATCTATCGATACATATTGAATTTTAAATTTTCATTTTCAAGAATTTTATTCGCCTTTTTCTCATGGAGATTTTTTTCGAAAGTTGGTTGTTATTCTACCTTTTCCTTTTGTGTTTTTATATTCTACATTGTCCTACTGTTTTTTTCGATATTTTTCTTTCTGCCTTTTCCATCAATTCAGAATAAAACACCATGACGATGACATTTAAAGAAAATTTCAACAGGTTGAAAAATATCAAGATCGTTCAATGAGTTATTTCAATTGTAATCAGGATTGTTGATCTAGTCGAAAGTGATTTTTTGGCTTTACTACAGAGAACATTCAAATTTCTCCAAATATCTTTAATCTTGTATCTACTCAAATATCTAATACTATCATGTCCAAAGCATACTATAAAAATATGAATCACAATCGATCGTACAATTAATTCATTCTGCTCGATTTTCTTCTTCTTTTCAATGAAAAGATAAATCTGATGATCAATTATGCCATAATATTTTACAACGATTTACAAGATGAAGACGATCAATAGTCTACTGTGAAATGTTTTACTCATAAAATAGAACTATCATGTGATACATTGAGAATTATTCTGTTATAGTGTTTGAAATATCTCCTTGCCTTTGAACTTTATCGAACTCACTTTTTGTGAAACACATTTTAATAGGAGTGCTGGAGTGTAGTGGGTAGAAATTTCGGATCCACAGCTCCCTCCTACCTCACTAAAGTAACAGACATTTCAATAAATTAACTAATTAATATTTAATTAGTTAATTACCGATCGCAGACCATGACCAATGCTGTTGATAAACAAGCTGCTTCTCTTTGCAGTTCTAGAGGAGTAAGTAAATGATTGTGTGAACGTGTTAAGCAAGATAGATTAAAGGAAACAGCTTTCAAGCAATTAGCAGCAGAAGTTACTTTGTGTTTTTTTATATTTTAATCCAACAGAGATTGCACTAACAGTCTTTTTTGCGAAAGAATGCCCATTCAATTCTTTAGAGAGTATGTATGAAACATTTAATCAAATAATTCAAAGATGCAACATGTCCTGAGAAATTATGAATAGCATCGTAGAAGACAAAAAACTAAATATATTCTTCGACAATGATTTCTCAAGCATCAGAACATAGTTTTAACAATTTCTATATAGTTTCACGTAAGCTATGTTTCGTCGCGGCCTACTGAAAATCATTTAATTTAAATATGTTGTCTGAAGCATTATTCACTCTAGTGCAACAAATGTCTGACTACAACATGTACTCATCAATTATCAAAATGAATAGAAAAGTAGTTTTCCGTATCTGCAAAAAAAATAGAGCCGTTTGAGTCTTACTTAAACCTCATTACTTTCACAAACTTCGAATGAATGTACCCATAAAAAAGATTGTTTCTTAATTTATCTATCATCACATCTTTGCTTTGGTAACGAAAGTCAGACCAATAAAACTCGAATTTCGAAAATATCAACCAGGTAATTCTTTGTTCGCCACCTGGTGTTCTTATCATGTCTTTGACGTACGCATAAAACATGTCCAATAACTATGAAATCAACAAGCTTCGAAGTATGATGTCAATATTTATTTTCATCCTATAACTTGTAACTATACAACGTAGTTTTATCACAATGCTAAATGTAAATATAATGGATGAAAAATAATGATTCTTTCAATTAGTCAAATGTCAATGAAGAAGATCTTCTTGTCTATTGCACATCATACAGTGAAGAATTTATTAATCAACTATATCTAATTAAATGATTGATTAAATCAAATGGTAAATTAAAAATTTGCTTGTCTAAAATAAATTCGTTAAGCGGTATTATTTATTTATCATGTAATTTAAGTGTATCTAATTTCTTTTTAACCCATGAAATTCTATCGTTTCCCCAAAACGGTTCACCACGTACAATAAGTGTAGGCACACCAAATATATTATCTTGATCGGCTTCATGTTGCGCATTTAAATATTCTCGTTGACCGTGATGATCGAAATAATTTCGAAAATCTTGAGTAAATTTTTCATACGATTCACTTTTATTTGATGTTTCATAGAGAATATTTGTAATTTCATCGATATTTTCAAGATTTAATTGACGATTAAAGAACAGTTCAAATGTATGATTAGCATACGAACGAAAAAACTTATGTTTATCAGCATATAAACCACCAATTAATGAAAGACGAGAATCAAATAGACGTTCCGGTCCACGTATAATCATGCCACGTTCATTAGCAAAACGTCGACAATCCAAATATAAATATCGTACTTTATTCCAATTAAGTTTATTTCGTTCTTCAAGATTTCCACCAAAAGATTCTTCGGCTCGAAATGCCCATGGAATAAAACGTAATTGAACAGGATATTCTTTTTCTAATTGCAATGCTGGTTCTAATGCTAGATAAGTGTATGGTGACTTAAAATCATAATAAAACTTTATTATTTCCTTTGCTTTCCCATTTGTATAGGAACGAATAAATCTCATTGGAAACATTCTTGAATAAATAAAAAGAAAAAACAAACACGAAAAACTGGTTTTTCTTTTATCCTTTCATTCTATTGCTTCGATTTTTCAAACAAAAGCAATACCAACGAAAAACAACAATAGCAACATATCTTCCGATGTTATTCAACAAGAAAATACAAACAAATATATATTCGACAAGCTGATTGTAGAAAACATAGGAACAATAAATAGACATACTAGGCGTATGTTAAATTACATATATAGAACGGTAAAAACTCAAGAAAAGATGAACTTTTTTTTCATGTTAAAGTTTTATCCAGCAGTTTTAGGACGTTTCTTCGTTTGTGTAAGACGTTTTTTCTTCTCAGCTTGTTCACGTAAAATATCTTGAATATCTTCTTCAAGACCTAGCCGTCGACTAAAAAAATAATAATAATATTTGATTAAATAATTCATTTTTTTTTCTATTGTGAAACTCAGATTGTTTATTATTTCTTGGAATATACCTTCGTTCTTCTTCTTGTTCTATTTGGTCAAATGATGATTCCATATTTTTCAAATTATCATCATCATCTTCTAAAAATCGTGCACGATACCTTCAATAAACAGAAACTTGAATGTATATGTACTTTTCACAATGTAAACGTACCGTGCTTTATCAAAACCATAGTTTTTCTTCAAAGTTTCTTCAAGTTCTTTTCGATAATCGTATTCATCGTTTTCATCATCGACAATAAAATCACGCATTTCTAGTGAAGAAAAAAGCTCAGTATTAGTAGAAAATCATCGATTGTCTGAACTTGTGCTTTACATTCGTATCACAATGATTTTCCTCATTTGAGTGTACAGAATATGTCATAGTTTAAAATAATATCCTCGCATGATGATGTTCTTTCCCTAAACAGTGCTACACGCATAGCTACCCGGATGAACTAGTTCAAGCGCGGCTGGTACCTGGTCGATGAACGAATTTGATAGATAATTAGTAACATCTTACACACAGTCGGTCTGAGTCGTCCAGTCCTCTAATATATACGTATAGAAAAATCTGAACAAGAAATGGAATGTCTATAGAGTATGCTTTCAATTTTCTTTTATAGTTTTTATTAAACATATCGCAATTTGATCGATCATTAGAAACAAACTATAAAGTATTATATAACAGAACTTAATCATAAATCACAAGTCGAAAAGCAAAACAAAAACGACTGACTATGATAAAAGTACTACAGGTTAAGGATTGGTTATTTCATTGAACGATGAAAAGAACAATAATGCATCATACTATAACACTATTCGATCGATCCGAAGAAAATTTTCAAATGTAAAACTACTGGCCAACTCATTCAGAAATTATTTATGAAAGAATGCTTAGTAAATCTTGATGAGTACTAGAACATCTATGAAAAATGTCGATCATTGATACATTCAATGTTCTTTGCAATCATTACACGAATACTGTTAACTTTTTCTTTTTTTCTAAAGTTCTGTAATACAGAAAGTTGACAATGTTATAGTGTTATGCTGCATGTAGGTTCAATGACGAGTATTGGGGCAGGTGTACGAAAACTTGTACTCTTTCAGTGCTCTATATAAGGCATAGCACATGTTTTTTTGTGAAGGAGGAAAGGAAAAAAGATTATGACAAGCATTGTATTAAAAACTACACACACCCATGAAAGATAATAAAAACGATTATGCCTTTCTATATTTCGAATAAAAAAACATGATCGAAAAGTTGAATCATCGTCAACGGAGATTCAAAAAGCACATTTATAAAATCAATGGACACAATTTGAAATCAAGGATCTCAATTGTCCATACGATTCTAATATTGAATGATGAATAACATTGATTTATCTGTATTCTACTGAAGATCGTGCAGGTATTAGTTCTCTATCGGTAAATATGAGTTTGACAAGTAACCGATTCTTAATGTTTGTTTGAAAAAAAAATGCTGAATAACTTACCTTCATCGTCTTCTTCATCATCAGTATCGAGAATGGGACGTTTTCGAGCTAAATAAACAATCAATAAAATACACGTTTATCAATTGATGTCGATTCATTTTAAGTTCATGGAAAGAGTAAGTAATTGTATTCTTTTTTTTCTTTAACCTTGATAATAACATGAAAAAGAATGTCACCAAGGTCATGTATTCAATCGACGATCGAAGAAAATATTATTGTAATTTTTCGCATAAATGATATTGAATCATTAATGAAAATTACAATAGAAGAATGAGTACAAAATATTCTATGTGCGAAAGTATAACTAGATGTTCGTTCTCGTGAGTTTTTTTTTTCTTTTTCACAAAACTTTTATCGTGACATTTAAACACGGGTCATTATTTTAATGTAGAAAAGTTTGTAACAGCTGTGAATTCTTTACGATTAGTGAGCGTGTAACTATGGAAAGGAAATTCATTTCGATCAACATGTTTTACTCACGTGGTCCAATGGGTGGTCTTCGCCCATTCAACATTTGATTTGGTGGCCTTCGTTCATTGAACATTTGATTTGGTGGTCTTCGTTCACTCAACATTTGATTTGGTGGTCGTGGTCTTTGAGCATTTACAGATTGATTCGATTTTATCTGTTGTTGAGCATTAGTTACTTGACTCGGCAATGGTGGCCTTTGGTTATTTGTCGGTAGTCTTTGTACTGTGAATGTATTATTTTGCGAGCTTCTTTGACCGTTCACTGTTGAATTTTGTGTCGGTTTCTGTCCATGAACAATACGATTTGTCGATGAAGACGATGGCGGTGTAGATCTAGTCGATGAAGACGATGGTGGTGTAGATCTAGTCGATGATGTATTTGAAATTGGTTTTTTACTAATAGATTTTGACTGTATAGATGGTTTTGATGTTGTAGTCGGTTTTTTTACTGTTATTGCCGGTTTCACAGAAGAAGGTTTCTTGAGATTAGTTTTATTACTTGATGGCTTTGAAACTGAAGCAATAGTTTTCGATGGATTAGATGAAGAAGATGTTGTTGCAGATTTTGCTGTTGGTGTCACTGTTTTATTTGCCTGAGGAGATTTTGCGAGGTAAGCTAGTTCTTTCGGTATAGGCTGCTTATTAGCTTTGAGTGATGCATACCGCATAAGGTCATCGTAACGTATGTTTGGTGCTTTCTTTTTTATTTCGATCGACGGTTTAATAGGAGCTTTGGTGATGATAGACTTTTCTGGAGGAGTTTGTTTTTGTTTTGGTTCAGGTTGTCGCGATTGAAGAATGGCTTTTTGTTTTTTTTTAAATTCATTGGCTTTTCTTAAACGTTCTTCTTCTACAGAAGAAAGAAAACGAAAATAAACTATGTGTTTTGTAATAAGAATAACTGACCAGCTCGTTTTTCTAGTTCGAGACGTCGCCGTTCTAGAATCATTTTAACTGCTTCATCATTAGCTGGTTGAGATTTATCAGTTTTTTTATTTAATTTATCACGTTTTCGACGTTCTTCTTCAAGCTATAAAACGAAAACGATTTTTATCGAATTGATTATCATTATTGGAAATGGAGTTTTTATCTTCTTACTTCTTGAGCTGCAGACCTACTATTCTTATCAGCAACACGCAACAATTCAGTCCAACTTTGTGTCATAGTTTTCTAAATAAAAGCTACAGTGAAAAAAAACAACTACTCTATACTCAAAAATAATGTGCAATGACACCCATCCATGAATGAGGAATGATTACTACCACTAGACAGCTGATTGGCGTCATCGCAAATTTAACTGGTATTGAATTATCCATTGAGAATCAATTGTAGAGGGTGATGGTGGATGTAAAGAAACACAATAGATACATACAAATAATAGCTTCTACTTAATTTGAATTCACTAGAATTTTTCTGAAAGGATTTGTTTCTTTTAATTTATTTTCTAGGCATCAGCATAACCGATGGCACGGGTTAGGGGTGAGAAGCCAGAGGTCGCTAAACGATGAGTATATATTCACTTCACGAAAAATTCAACATTATTCACGTTTATGTGTGTTCAAACTATACGGTTTCTTTGATTTAGTTTGTAAATGTGTGAGACGAAGCTCTGAAAATTCAACAAGACGTAAGAATAAAGCGTAGTAGTTACGTCTCGGCAATGCTACCAACCCAGGTCGAACAGAACGATCCGTAAACGGTCGTATACGATGAAAATATGGCCCGTCACGGCGTCGTATTATCCCGTTTTAACAAGGTCAGTAATATGGCCGTATGTTCTATAGTATACGATAGTATTACGCTGTCCTTACGAGGGCTTCACGGCTTACATTCGGTGTCCGTGTAATTCCATAATACGGCTTAAAACGGTCGTTTAACTGTGGAATACGATGTAAGAGTGACAGTTTACGATACTGTTACGGTGGTCCATTTTGATCGACCTGGGAATGTAACAGACAACATGTCAAACAAGAATTTGTAGTATAGATCATTTTCACAATCTTCGATAACTTCATTACGAAATTATCTGACGTCCGTCTATGCAAAATCGAAGATTTTTTAAGATTAAAGATATATCTTTTGCATTCGGTTCATTGAGTACAAGTTGAGCATGACCTTGTCGGTACAAATCCGATATTTTAATTTATCACTTAGATGGACGTACTATTAAAACAGAGATAATTCACTCTTTTTATTCAATTTTTGTCTAAATAAATAAATTTCTTTTTTGAAACGAGACATAGGAAGATACATAGAGCTTAATTGAGGGTACTCCCCTTCCTAACCACTTTTCGGGTGCGAAAAAAATTGTTTCGGAGTTTTGTTTTGTTTTTCATTGATACATGTAGTTTGATATGTCTCTTCTATCCATCGGTAAAAATCCTTCGTTTGTCAACTTTTAAGCCTGGAAAAGAACAATGTTTGAGGCCTCCCCCCTTATGGTAGGAGGGTTCAAGTTGAAACCTTTTTCACATAGAATAGTCCTGTTTGTGGTGGGTATTTCTCATTATTTTAGAAATTTTTACTCTGATGACTTTTGATAGCATTCACTGAAAAGTATAATAGTAAAAAACCAAGAGTTTTTTTAGAGTCCGTCTGGTATTTTGTCTTTTTATTCGAAGAAAAAAACGTATCAGGGAAATCCTTAAAGTCATCCCACCGCATACGGTGTCCAATATGTGGGAAAATTACTTTCTAATCGATCGAGTATAATACCTTGGAGAAACGTAAACGAAAGTTAGATGATTTTGGCCTCACTATCTCATACAAAGTAGTATTCGAGATGCTTGAATCTAGAATAACTTTTGCTATATTCGACAACATATTTTCTGATGAACTGTTCTCTGGAAACCCCTGAAACGATGGTGGGAGGGGTACCCTTAAAACTTATAAGGAAAATTGAGCACTACCTTATCTATGTACTATTGTATTGAACTAATTCTAAGCTAATGATTTCTCACATGTCTTATTTCAATAGGAGTGTTTCAAGAAGGCTAGAATCTTTTCTAAAACAATCTATAATTCGAAAAGTTTGGATAAAGAAAATTCTCATTCGGAAACAGAACACTCCTCTCAGTGAAAATATGAGGTGATAACCTTTTAGATTTGAAAATGTGTAAAAACTGCAAACCTTATCACATCCATTCACATTCGAATGAAGTAAAATCAAATCTTGGTACGATTGAATTCATGTTGAAGCAATTCATAAAACTGCAACAACTGATAAATTTCGTGTACAACTGGATGAGAATTTGTATGACTTCAGAAGACTTATATACATGAATATAGAGAAAAATTAATTCTCTAATAAACAGTAGATAGATGAGAACGATTCACGCTGTTCCTACAAGATATGAATATTCTAGCCAATTCAATATAGTTATACTAATAGAATTTGATTTATTTTTGAGATTATCTTTATTGCAGACAAAAGCTGTCAATACGTGGTGATAAACGCTTTTTTCTATTGTTTAAAAATCATAAAATATGTGATGAAAGCGTGACGTATACGTTACATAATTCATTGAAATGAGCTATTAAATATTGAATCATGAAAACAACATACTTTCAAAAATTTCATGTCATATGATATATTGACGGAAATAAGTGAAGTATATTGCGATAGCTTTGTTGGAATTATGACATCATAAAAATTCTCTTATTTCAACAGTGACTAATCCACATACATTTGTTTGAAATCTTCTATACTTTTGTACGCCGTTTCATGGTACTGCTTGGAAAATGCATCGTCGAAGAAAACTGTTCAAAAGTTTATTTGTACTTTTATTCAGATTTACATGAAAAAGTACATATATATATATATTAATTGTCCTTTAGCAAATAGCTTTTCTTCTTTTATGCATCATTTTCTTACATGCAAAAACAATAGATAGAGACAATATGAAATAAAAACATCAAGTACAGCTGTTTCATATCACTTCAGGGTTATATACGATAGAATTCAATTGTTGGCAAATCTGATAACTCAACATCGTTGTACTGTGTAAAATGATCTTTTTTTGCAACAAACAAACAAGATTTAATAGCTACTGTAAAATTTAGATTGAAGGTACAATGATTTTTTTCTCGAACTTTCATTTCCTACGGATCAAAAATGTGATTCATGATCAAATTAATGCGCGAAATTTATTAATGGCCAAAAATACTATGACAAACAAATGATTGGTTTTTTTCCTGCTGTCGCCAAGTATTGTCCTTCAAAAGTTCGACGAGGAAAAATCGTAGATTCTATGTATGTTCTAAAGCATTCAAATACTACTCTACTAGTAATTCGCTATTATGACTAGTCAAATTCGTGTAATACGATTAATGATGAGGAAGACAAAAGGGATACATAATATCATATGTTCTCTACCTTTGTCTATCAAAACTGGAATCATGTGTATATCGTTAATCTTATGTTTCTTTGTAGTCAAAATAGTCAATATTAATCATTCAATTTTAAATAATCGATTGGGAGTAAGTACAATAGTAGATCTTATTATTCATAATTACATTCGATATCCAATTATGGGATGTCAGTTTTGAACATTGTTTTGTGAAATAACAGTATCATGTAGAAAGTCTCCGTTGATTAATCATTTTAATTAGACGTGAGTTAACCATTAAATTATTTTCCATTTGTCCATATTGAATAAAGAATGAGTCCTTAGAATACATGTTTATCATTTTTTTTATAGAATTTTGGTAATAAGAAAAAAAACGCTTTGTATCACATTGTTCTACTATATTTAGACTTTTCGTTTAGAAAAAAAAACATACCTCAGATAAATCATTCTGTTAAATTAAAATATACTTCAGTATGGACAGATATCCAACCTTATTGAGGGTTAATTAAGATAGAATAGTATAGAGTAATGATTGAAATACCACAGATGAAAATGGCATCTATACAAATTTAAATTTTAGAAATAAAACGCTTAGGAACTATTCTGTTTTTTTCTTCTTTGCATGCGACAATACTGTTTAGAATAAACGATCAATGATATAAAGAATAATGATTTTACGATAGTTTAAAAATTTTAGTTTGAAAGCAATTTTTATTACAACAATACAATAAATTTAAAAGCCTGGATTCCATCGTATGGTATGAAAAAATTAAAAATAATGACATACAATGTTGACACCTGTAGTGATATGTCAAGTGGTATTGTCGATATTGCAAGGGTTATCGAACAAGAACAGCCAGATCTTGTAGCTTTACAAGAAGTCGACAGATTCACGCATCGATCAGGCGATCACCTAGATCAATCATTTGTACTTGGTCAATTGACTCGTTTAGTATATTCATTTTTCATTCATTCGATGGATTTCGACGGTGGACAATACGGTAATGCTATTCTATCACGGCATCCATTCGACAATGTTGAATTACAACATCATCTTCGTGGTCAGGCTCCATATGAAATACGTTCGATTGGCATTATTTCTGTGAAACTTTACAATGAATACAAACTTTTCTTTGGTGTCATACATCTCGAATATGAAATCGAGAGAATACGCATTGAACAAACACGACAAGCGATCGAACTTTATCGACGAATCGTTCCCGAAGGTCAACCCTTTATTCTTGCAGGTGATTTTAATGATTCACCGAATAGTAGAACTGTTAAGTTATTTATGACAGAAGGAGGATTACATCTTGCATGTAATGAATGTCCATCAACATATCCTGCTGACAATCCAAGTATAAAATTCGATTATATTTTGATGAATTCTAAAGCATGGAATTTATTTACTGTAAACAGTTATCGAGTATTGAAAGTTAAAACAACATCGGATCATCTTCCGTTGATTATGGAACTTAAATTTTAGATTATATGTTGTATTTCTTTCGACTTCCGAATTGATAACTTCATCGGGAGTTCATTTTTGTTCTTTTGTTTTGAATAAAATAATCTCCTATCAAACAACTGCATCGTCTATCTATTTTGATTGACTATGATTCCTTTCATAAACATCGATAGTAAGTATTTAACAATGTTGATGTTTATTTTACGATGGACTATTCGTGTTTAAATACATGTCTGATGGTTAATTTTTTTGCCAATATGTAACTGCACATGAGTAAATATGATGAATACGATTCTTAAGCAGAATGTTTGCTCTCCATAAATCATCATCTCAGAAGAGAAGCCATCATTGAATAGGGATAGACAATCGACGTGAGAAAGATGATAGCCTTATTGTTGGAATAAAGTAATTACATGTTACTCTACTAAAACGGTTTTTTGTGTACTCAAATACTGAGTACACTAGAATCGGTCAGTGTGTCCGGCTGTCCATCCATTTACACGATAACTCTTCGCAAATACATTCGATTGAGCTGAAATTTTGGGCACAGAATTGTCTCATCAATATCTCATTTGAGTTCGAAGATGAGAAGGATCTGTTAAGAAATGACTGAGTTATCGAAAAAAGTGTCATTATTGACCAAGCAATCGGTGAAGGAATGTTAACGGATTTTTTCAAAAAAATACGTTTTTTTCTCAGAATTATCCACAACGTATATAAATCAACTCAGTCTTTACCGTTGATTCCGAATCTGATATTATTTTTGAACCACATCGCAGCTTTCTAAAAAAAACATCGCCTGCAGAAGGTCGCGAAATACACAAAAACTGCATCTAGAAACGAAATTGCCTAGATATGTCTGAGATGACCAGTAGTTTTGAAGTTTCCCAAAAATGTTTACCAAGATACTTCATCCGTACACACATTCTAGAATGACTGATTTGTCTCATTCACTTTTTGAAGTACACATAACTCTCGGACTTAAGTCCGAAGTTTTCACATTTATCTATCTTTGTTTCTGAACTTGGCTACTAACAGAATAAATTGTTTCTCTCGTATAATAGTTTTCAAATTTCGATACGGTAGTCTTACCTGCAAAAATCCAGAGAGAGTGCTCACGTGTCACTAAATATGCAAAGGCCAACACGTGAGAACGCGAATGTGTTCTGATAATTTGACTTCAACGAACGATAAAAATAAAATCATGTCGCTAGCAAAACTTGTTTGAATGTATTTTTCATATAATATGCAACAAGTAGGCAACGATTTGAAGCTTTTTGTCCTTAAATCCATTTCATATTTCACAGAAGAAAAGAAAGTAAAATCTATTTTCATTTTGATGCTGGCTATTGGCAGTTTGTTTTTTAACTTGTAAAAATTTACCGCCAATTATTATGCCAATGAGATGTCATTCAATCAATATATATGAACAATATTTAGCTGATACTAAGGTTCTAAAATAAATTGTCAAGTTAACATTAAAATTTGTTGTTAAATGACTGTTCGATACCATTTTGAAATCTTCAATAGTTGTAAATTGAAATTTTCTAAGCGCAACATTATGATTGCGTAGTAGCTTATCATATGATACTGACTTTAGTCATCAAGATGTATTCAGTAATTGAGGATGATACATAATACAAAGAGACTCAATCGTAGTACAGCAACTATCTAACAGTGAAAAAGTGTTATGACAAATAATCTATCAT